>JANIJG010002758.1:0-49627 GCA_024611175.1 Megaceryle torquata | reverse complement strand
CTTATCAGAGAAGAAAGTGAGAAGAACTTCTTTTTTTTGCCTTCTGTTGGGCCTCAGGGTGAATGAGATCCTAAACACCAGGACGTGGGGGGGGGGGGTGTGTGGAAAATTAGGGGCCTAAGTACTTTCAGTGTCAGAAGCTAGGGCCACTGCAGTGTTTAGGTGGTGTTTCTGAGGTCACCTGGCACATGAAAGATGAGAATCAATTTTGCATTCAGACATCTGACTACTTCCTTCAGAGGTACCATCACACAAGAATAAGTTATTAGATGGATCTATACTAGTTAGCATTAGAGCATTAGTACTCCAAACTTATGTAGCTGCCATAGAGATTTCATAGAAATCCTCCATAATTTTTTATTCCTTGTAAGGAAAATTGCAAGTTTACCTATAATGTAGGGTTTATGCTTCTGCTCAGCCTGAACTTTACGTATTCAAGGGCAGTGAAGAGCATGGAGGAATTCAGAGTTTACGTTCCTATGAAATCCTGACAATAAGCCTCTGCTTACTATCAGTGTACAGAAAGGAATGAGCTGATCTGTAAATCATACCAGAGTATGCCAGGTAGTCTGTTAGTGTATTGCAACATTGTTAGTGTGCCCACAGCTAAACTGATCTCCAGATTTGCTTTTAAAAGAGAGATTTTGCCTCTTGTCATGCCAATGGGTACTTTTACTGATATTGGATATTTTGTGTGTGCTTTCTTCTCTAGTATGGGAGATAACCGATTCCTGGATTTATCTGATTGTCTTACTTAGAAAATTCCTTCTAAAGCAGGGTCTTAGGATACCAGGAATTCTCCTTGTCTCTCCTGCTGTTTTCTAATGGCAAATTAGAATTCTGAGCTTGTATTTGTAATTGTGGGGCCTAAATTCACTAGAGACCGTGGAACGGGGTGGATGATACCTGAGGGCATGTGGATTTGATGTTACAGACAGAAGTCAAAACTAAAATCCATTGTGAGGCCTATGATTGAGAAGAAGTGGACTCAGATGGTCTAGAAGATCCCTACTAAGTGAACACTCCTAAAATCCACTTTCTGAACACTTCTGAATCCTTCCCAGGAACCTGAAGACACAGAAAAAAGAGCAAGAAAAAAATAAAATAAAAGCAGGTACAGCAAGGAAATCACAGCCTCAAACCAGTTTTTTCTGCTCTATTTTCAAAGGCAGTAGCTTTTCCATCACTGGAAGAATAAAGGACTTTCAAACACTTCCATCTTCCTTCTTTACACATGCTACTGTAATAAACATTTTCTAATGAGCAATAACATTTTAAAAATAGCAATAAAATTTAATGAAAGTGTCATGATTTACAGCAAAATTCCAGAGGCACTTCAGAAATACATATGAGAATCTAATGACAGGATTTTGATGTGAGGAGAGTGTTAAAAGAAGTTTCAGCATGTTGGAAAAAAAACTGTCAATTTTTGACCCAAATAATTTGAATCGTATGCCAAAAATCCCCAATATGGATGAGACAGTATTTCATGCTAAATTAACTGTGTCTTCCTTTCTAACTGTTTCAGATTCAGAAGAAGTAAGGAGTGTTTGGTTGATTAGTCTATAAAAGAAACTTAAGACAAATCTCAAATTGAAAAGTGCTTTACATTTGAAACTATGTTTTTATAGAAGGAAGACATAATGGGGGAAGAATGAATAGACATTCCTTCTCTGCCAGATATCAAAATTCAGTATCAGATAATAAACAGAATTTTATTTAGAACTGACAAAGCTGTTTAAACATACCATCTTTCCAAAGAATGTTATGGAGTCATAGAATTATTGAGTGGTTTATGTTGGAAGGGACCTTTAAAGGTCTTCTAGTCCAACCCCTCCATGCAATGAGAAAGGACATCTTCAACTATATCAAGGTTGCTTAGAACCCTATCAAACCTGACCTTGGATGTTTCCAGGAATGGGGCATCTACCACCTCTCTGGGTAACATCTGCCCATGTGTCACCACCCTCAATGTAAAAAAATTCTTCCTTATATCTAGCCTAAATCTACCCTGTTTCAGTTTGAAACCATTACCCTTTGTCCTGCTATTAAAGGCTTTACGTAGAAAGTCTGTCCTCATCTTTCTTATAAGCATCTTTTAAGTATTAAAAGGCTACAATATGGTGTCCCTGGAGCCTTCTCTTCTCCAGGATGAACAAACCTAACTGTCTCAGCTATAGGAGAGGTGTTCCAGCCCTATGATTGTTTCTATGGCCCTCTTCTGGATTTGCTCCAACAGGTCCATATCTCTCCTGTGCTGAGGGCTCTAGAGCTGGATGCAGTACTCCAGGTGGGATCTCACCAGAGCGGATTAGACAGGCAGAATCATGACCCCATCCCTACACAATTGGACACTGTACTCTTCCCAGGTTATCTGTCCCTGCTTCCACTGCCTGTGCATATATTTCTTGCTCTTTGGTTTTATCAGCAGCTCTTGACTCAACCCTGCCAGTCTCTTGCTTTCCTTGCCTGATCTCTTACTCCTGGGGATTGCACTCTACTGAAAGAGCCCTTAAAGATCTGCCAACTCTGTTCTGCTCCCTTATCCCTGAGGAGTGTTTCCCAAGGGGTGCTATTGACTAACTCCTTGAAGAATTAGAATTTTGCTTTCCTAAAATTCAGACCTTGCCTGACCCATATCCCTCAAGAGTATGAACTCCACCATATGATCACTGAAGCCCAGACTGCCTTCAAACTTGATGTCACCCAGTTAGCTCACTTCTATTCATGACCAGCAGGTCCAGTAACACATCCCCTCTGGTAGGGCTGTCTATTACCTGGTTTAAGAAGTTATTTTCCTTGCACAGGAGTCTTCTGGATTGCCTACAGATTGCCATGTTACTTTTCCATCAGATGTTGGAGTAGTTGAAATCCCCCAGCAGGATGAAAGCCTGTGAGTGAAATGCCTCCTGTAGATGGATTAAGGCTTGCTCAATGGACTACTCTTGACCAGGCACCCTGTAGTAGACAACAACCACAAGATTTCCTTTGTTGCCTTGATCTCTAATTCTTAACTCATATAAGCTTTCAACTGGCTCATGGCTATTCTTCAGAGACAGCTCTTCACAACCTTATCAATTTCTTGTCATAGAGGGCAACCCCTTTGCCACTCCTTCCCTGCCCATCCCTTCTTAATAGGCTGTAGTCATTGATAGTCATGCTTCAGTCATGGGATTTGTCCCACCATGTTTCATTAATGGCAACAAGGTTGTAGCTTTCTGGAAGCATGGTGAATTCCAACTCCTGTTTGTTGTCCATGCTGTGGTGCATTGGTGTAAAGGCACTTTATCTGGCCTATTGGCCAGTATTTCACTGGTGTTCTCCTGTTGGGTCCTATTACCTCAGGACCCCATGACTCATCTTTGTAAGAATTCAGGTGTGCTGCAGTGTACCCAGCACGTCTCAGAGGCTGAAGGCCCTTGTTAACACCCCATCCCTCCAGCTATGGTGTGTCATCCCATGGCTTGTTATGGGCAAGCCTGATATTATCACCCTCTCCCTTCAAGTTTGATTTAAAGTTCTATCAATCAGCCCCACTAACTTGTAAGCAAAGACCCTCTTTCCACTTGGAGAAAAGTGAATTCCAACTGACTCCAGCAGGCCTGGCACTGTGTAGGCCATCCCATTATTGTAAAACCTGAAATTCTGGCAGTGACATCAGCCACAGAGCCATGTATTAGTAGACTGGGTCTCTTTTTCATTTGTTTTTATTTTCAGGAATTACTTCCTTACCTAAATCTTAGACATTAATTAGGAAGTATATTATTTGTCATTTCATATTCCACAGTATAATTAAAACAAATGAAACTGTCAAATTAGTTTTTGAAAAGTACCTACAGAATAGTCCACATCAAAAGATCAAGGCCAGGAAATTCTTTACACCAGCAATATGATATCTTTACTTGAATATCTTTGTTTTCAGATCTAACCGATGGATAAAATTTAGGGGTTTAATGATAAAATATCTGGGAGAAGAGAGATGAAGTCTGTAAAACTTGTTTTCTTTCATGAGTAAAGAATGCCTACCTATTACTCTTTAAAGCAAAAAGGAACAGATGTTATGTTTTTTTTAAACAACAATAATTTTCTCAGGACATTTTTTTTACTTGGAAAATCTGAGTTTCCTTATACAGGTATTGTATCTGAGAATTTATTTAACAATATAAGAATAGCTGTAAGAAACTACTGTTACAACTATTGAGATAGCTGTATTTTAGCGTGGGATGAACTTTTAGAAATATAGAAAAAAATATTTCTGTAAGCATAAAATCTGCCACAAAACAATCTGGCACTTCATCCTCTGTCAAGTATCATTCCTTCTTAAAAAGAGGGTAATACAATCAGCTAGGGAATTTGAGAAGAGTTAAACACAGTTTGTTGCTACAGTGCCAAAGTTTGTTTTGTATGAACTTATTGTCTGAAACTTTTCCCTCATATGTAAATGTAATTTATATTCTCAATTTTGGAACAAAGATAACATTTACTATTGAAACCATTATGTATATACCATACAATTGAACAATGATTACTTTCAAGCGAATGTAAGCTGTACTTAAAATCATTAATATTCTCCCAGCAGTAGCAAAATACTTTTACCCTGCCAAATGACATTCAAGGAGAAGATCAGGGCCTGTTACACACTAGGTCTTTTATGACTGCTGTAAAGTGGGATATTTTGGCTTCCAAACTGCTGGTTCCTTCTCAGTCTTAAGTAGCAAAACAAGCGTCTGGCTTCTACCTAGAGAAACACTCACAGAACTCATTCTTCAAACAAGACCACATTTTCTTATCCTCTTTTCTAAAGAAATTCTCTTGTTTTAAAAAAAACAAGCCCTCACACTACCGTTGATATTAATGACAATTCAAAATGTGTGCAAATTAGCTTACATCCTTATTCTTAATTAAATATCTATTTCATTATTCATTAAGCTTTTTCAGCACATCTCTTCAGCATCAATTGATGTTTTGAAAAAAAAAAAAAAAAAAAAAATTCATCAACTTTTACTGCTATTATTAATGTAATATCCGGGTAGAAACTTACCTACATGATGCATTCTGACACATATACCACCCTGTTTCAATTTTTTTTCTTTTTCTTGTGACAGTGGCTGCTAAAAACCATATAATACGTTGGAAGGCACTTGAGTAGTGAGTATAATATTAAGAGAAACTATGAGATACACATAATATGTATGATACACATTATTCATCAATGGCACAAATTCTTGACTGTTAATGCTTGCTATGATTTTTCAGTTACATATTAAATATTGACATTTTATTTTTCTATGTACCAGATCAGTGGATCTGTTGTATATAATGTTGTGAATGCTCTGTGGTATTGTTCCTGTTTTATTACAATGATCCCTGAGGTTTATTCCCTGAGTAATGCAGAAAATATGCAAATCACAGGGACCAAAAAATATTCTGCAGTTATTTACAATTAGTGAAACAAATTCCAAGCAATATAGCTAACATTTTTTTCTTTATTTTAGTATGCAACTGGTGCTGATCTTTCACTAAAGGATAAAATCCTAATGAATGTTAATAAAATTAAATACAAGCAAAAAACCAAAGTATTTTTATATAGTTCAACTGAAAGCAAGTATTTTTTTCCATGTAATAAAACCAAGAGTAGTTAATCTTGTTTGTTGATTCAAACAGTTTAGATTCTCTCTAATACAATGGTAGTATCTTTTCACTGCATTTTCTGATAATTTGAGTAGGTTACACCATTATTCATCAGTGCAAGTGCAATACTGTAAGTACTGTTATTCTGTTATTTGCATGCGCTGTGACTTTCTGAAGCGTGCTATGTCAGACTTAATCAGTAGGTGAAGAAAATTAATCACATGATAGTAGCATTTATACCTCCAAATTAGACTGTCAAATACCTTTTGCAAGTTGTATAGCTATCTGTACAAAGGTAACGAAAAAAGTCCATTGAGGGTTATCAGATAAGAAAAATTCACGTGTTGAATTCTCAGAGGGAGATTTCCTAAACCTCTGAACTACTCTTCTCTATATTAGCTACTGTCCTGAATGATTAAGGTCAAATTTCAACTGTTCTCTTTAGTTCACTAGATCAAATGTAACTCCATTAGCATTTTCATAATGTAGACAACTGAGATTAAATTATTTTGCATATGTTTGGAAGTATTTTGTAGAAACAACTTATCCTCCCAATCTCATCAACAACAAAGAAGTAAACAAGCAAACAAACCAACCAACAAATCTAAACGTTATATTTTATGTCTAGCAAGATAGCGTGGTACACTAAAGGACAAGATATCATGGGCTAGAATTTTAAAGTGTTAACAGCTGAAAGAAATATGGATGCACATAAGTAACAAATAGTAATATAGATGTTTCACATCAGTTTCACATCAAATGCCTTTTGAAGTGCAGCAGATTTTGCAGGAAGTATTTTCCACAGACTTGTGTCCTTCCACTACAGAACAATTTTGGAGATAGGCAGGCACAGAAATTACTGAAGTCCCGCCTTTCTGCCTCAGTAATGGACAACAATCCTGCAGCAATGTTTCTCAACATAATAGCTCGTAACAACGTCATCCATTTAATCAGTGTGTTTCTCAGGATGCTTTCGACAGATGTGTTAGGTATGTCTATCATGACAGAGACTTTATTTAATAAAGAAATATCTGTTCAGATAACATATGCAACTACATATTACAACTCCTGTTCGGCTTTGTGTTCTTACTCCTGCCATTACCTGCTTCCTCTATGTGTCATACTTCCTGCCAGCTATATGCCAAAACCTTCCATAGTAATTTCACAGCAGTTTGTGTTCTTTGGAAAACAAAACTTGAAAATCTATTTAAGAGTAAATTATCTGCTCAGTCAACATAATTTTTCCTTAGAAAGACCATTACTATGACTTTGTAATGACTCTCATTTGTACTAGAACAAGAAATCAATTAAGCATGCAGACATTGAATGTACAGTTACTCAGTGACCAGTCTTTGTCTATAACAATTTATAATGTAATTCATACAGGTCAAAAACCTGGTTTTAGCATACATGGCTTGGGAGATACATAGAAAGTCCTCTGAACCAAAACGAAATCAAAATTTCCTAGTCATCAATATAAAACATCATCTGTTTACCTTTCTTAAACTTCATTTGTTTTGCTGTTTGTTTTGATCCAAACATTGCTCAAAAGTCTTCTCTGAGATTATCAGAAAGCAACTCTACTTTACTTTTCAATGTAAATGTGAGAATTACATATATTCAGTATTAGATACATATAAAATGCTATAGGGATCAACAATACTTTGCAAGAAAACACTGAGCAGCAGTGTCTGGATGATGTCTTGTGGATGTGTATTATTGATTTCTTCACAAATGCATATTTAAGGAAGACTAAATAACATGAAGGGGAATAAAAGAGGTGAAAGAATTGTGAGTGGATGAATTTTCAATATTTGGCAGAAGACAATCTTCACAAATATCTATTAGGTACAATTGTAGTTTGGTGATTACATTCCTTTTCTACAGTTGTCATGGGTCTGATTTACTGTAATGGACTGAATTCTGTAATTATTCACATTTTACATTAATTAATTTGAATTAATAGGTAAAACATGAAGATTCTGCATTTGGATGAATAATTGTAAATGATATTCCATCTATGTGACAAGGCTATAGTAAAATGAGAAACTGGAGCATTAGATTTTCTTTTCATAGCTCCAAGGCAAAATCTGGATTGTAAATTGACATGTTTACCTATGTCATCTTCCCATATGAAGTATATAGACTATATAGATATCTAATCAGAATCAACTTTTGTTAAAGGAGAGAGCCCTAATTGTTTGAGAATAGCTTCAGAAGTCTCAAAATCCAGTCTAAAAGGAAACTATTTTTTTTAACCAGATAGAGAGAAAAAAACCTTAGAATAATGGATTCCCTTGTAATATGGTCCTGTAATCATGGCACAAAGAAGTAGTAGGGAGGCCAGGGCAGGGTTGGTACATTATGAAGTATCAGACCAAAGTCAGAAAGAAAAGCAGCCTAGGTGGTCTGAGCAGACCTGCCTAAAAACCATGCAATAAAACCAAGGGAAGTGCAACAAGCTCTCTAAATGCCATAGTATGAATAGTGCCCTAATTCCTATGTTGGATTAGTTACTATAGCCATCACAGGGAAGTACTGCTACAGCTCCCTACCCTACCTTACTTTCAGGAGTGTCTGATTTTTATCTTTTCATCCCATTCACACATTTTCTCTCACACAATGATTACTTGGGCTTTCAGGTTAAAGTGAATTTTATCCTGTAAGAAATGATGTGTTGTATTGTATTGATGAAAAGAGTCCATTCTGTTCACACTTGATTCTTCTCTCCTTTTGTCTCTCTATTGTGTGCATATATATTTAAATTACTCTCTAATTGATGTAGTCCTGGTGTCTTTCATTGAAAAAATGCCTCAAGTTGTGTGAAAGAAAATAGATTCTGAGAACCTGTGGATGTAAAATGAGGTTCAGGCTGTGCATTTTAAAGCAATCTATTTTCATAAATGAAGAAACTATTAGCCTCTTTGTCAAATATAACAATGTGTATCTGATCTATAGGATTGTCATTAATTATATTTCAACAAGCAAAAAGACCATGAATTTGCAGTATGAAATACTTCCCCAGCACTTGCAGTTTCTGAACTATCCAGACAATTTGCTAGTATGTCAAATATATTTGAAATGTAGGCTTATCTGAAATCATTACCTTCTGGCTTCTGCATTCCTTATCAAACTAATTTTGTACTTTAAACACATATTTTTATTATATGTGACCTTAACAGTAATTCCAAGAAGGTGCCCCACAATAATAATAATAATAATAATAAAAGTAGTTTATTCTAGATGTTAATTTTTATGACAGATTGAAATTAGTGACACTTTATGGTATTTGTGAAAGCTATTGATTATGGACAACTTAATAGTAGAATAAGGTTAATTTTCTACCTATCATGCTCTGAATGTATTCCATTACCAGTTGCTCTTTTTTCTCAGTGCAAATTTATAAGCTGTAGCATTATGATGAGTTCTGGAATCACAAATTCAAAATAAATCTTTTTAGCACATTATATGGAATCTCTAATATATTATGTGGGATATGCTTTCTTTTTACTAGTGCATAATCCATTATTGCTGAAAGAATCATTCTGAGACACTAGCATTAATATACAGCTAAGACATTTCCTGGTGTGTTTAAGTAGAACATTTTGTCTTACAGAAAGAAATAATCTCCAGAGCAGTAACACAAGAAAGGTAAATCTGTGCTTACTTTAAATTAATGTTATGTTTTCTTTGGCCATAGTTAAAACAAAACCTCAAAGCTGCACAACAACCTGCTGGTACTACTGTGTTGTCAGATTCCATTATACATGCCAAACCTGTACTTGATCAAGTATTATCTGGTCTTTTCATGAAAGACTGAGATGATGGCTCTGAGGATACAAGTATAAGCTATTTTGGGTGATACAAAACCATGAGGTTTTCCAGACACTTGAGAAGATGGAATGATCTTCATAAATAAGAGAAACAGTCTGACATAAAGGCTATGTAATGCAATAAAGACAAAGTACACAATCACACTTAGCTTGGAGACTTCTCACATACCAATGTAAAATACGAAAATACTTGTCAGTCATTAACATGCAAATGGAAAGATTTTAAAAAGAATCACAAGTTGAAGATGCTTTTGTAGAAAGGAAAATGTAATTCTGGAATACTTTTAAAGACACTGTCATGTAGCATACAGAGATTTATTACTGAGTCGTACCATATGGTACTAGGTAACAGTGGGAATAGGGTGTTAGTGCTGACCAACACACCACAGGAAGCATTAAGATAAACTGGACCTAAAACAAAGCACAGTCATAGAAATGATAAAAGTTTTATAAAAATGACCTAGCCATGAAAATCGTGAGAACAAGATTTTCTTAGTATAGAAAAAAGAAGATTGAAAAGGAGATTTTCCAATACTTATGTCATAGCGATAAAGGAACACCAGGACAGTGTGACGCCACTAAACTCAATTTATGTGTGAGCTACAACTCCATTACAGAACACTGTTTTTTTGTTAATGGTTTCCTATAATTCTTTGTTTGTAGCTACGGATTTTTGTAATGGTTACTTTACATTATGGCTACACATAAAATCGTAGCATTTATTACCTCTCTAAGCACACATTTAATACCCATAATAAAGGCCAATAAAATTCAAATGAAAAATTTCATACATATTACCAAGCATCTAATTACTGTAACAGTTGTCAGTTGCTCATTCATGCACTCTGTGCTAATCTAACCATTTATCATGCTGATAATATCCAGGTTAGAAGACTGAAAAACTAAACCCAACTAGCCAAAAAATCTGAGGATATTAGCAGAGGTTTTACAAATAAATGTCTTTAAGACTATACTAAAGATACAAATTCACCAAAAACAACCCCAAAGAGTTCTCAGTAGTATTTGAACAGATTTTCAGGTGTAAAAAGTCAAACTGTTTGGGCCACTTAAGCTGTGTCATGTTTTACAGATTACTTTTTTGTGCATCTCATGATCTGGTTCAAACATGGTACCATTCATTCTCCGTGATCCACTTTTTTACAGTTACATCTGGAATAACCTCTTCCTTTTCCTTAACTTAAAAATGTTCCAGAAAGATTTATAACAACTGCTTCTCTTGACAATTTAAACATTTATTGAGATTTTTCAGCTAAGGCATGTACTATATTTCACAGTTATTTTTTTCCTCAAAATTTGATAACTTAAAGATTGTATGGAAAACAAAAACTGGGACAAATTTTAGATAATAATTCTTTCGCTTCTCTTTATCGTCACAACCCTTTCCTCTTTTAATAGTAACCCACTTCCATTAATTATTTTTTCAACCAGACGCTGGTTGCTTTGCCCAGTGGTTTTGTCCATCAAGTAAAATTTTTCATATAAATGAAGAAGAGGGATCAAAGATAAGAAGGGACAAAATAACTTTTTCTCATATGCTCCCTTTCTTAGTTCTAAGATATACACGTAATTACTCTCAGTCTGCATGTAATTGCAAGAGGCAATCATAGTCCCTAGTCTGTCTGAGGCTGAGTTGCAAACAAGCTTGGTCAGAGGAAGCTCTTTCTGCTCTTCCACAGGTAGGATTCATCTGATACAGAAGCAGATGCTTGTTTTATTCTTTGATTTGGAGCAAAGCACTGCCTTCAGACACAGTTGGAGAAGATCAGATGAACCAAACATAATTTTGTAAAATTTAAAATAAACTGAAGATGAAATTTCTCAAGATTAAAAAAATCAGTATTGGAAATTTGTATCATGATGGTAACTTGTTCCTTATATTAAGTATACCATCTTAAGACAAAAAACTAATTAAGTTTTGGGGATTTTTTTTTTTTTGTATTTAAGGTAATTAAATTTTTCAGATCATAAAAGTCTTTAGAAACTCTGCATAACAACCTGTGTATCACTTGCACCATCCAAGGCTGCAGATCAAGATACTGTCTGTAGAAAAGGAAAGAATACAGCTGATCTGTGCAGCACAACCTGAAGCTCAGCACTGGCCTGGAAATCTCCCACCCACGGAGTCTGATTTTCTGAGGGAGCAGTGCTTGCTTACAACTGGAGAAATATCCCCACTGTGTATATCGCCTGGCCTGTGCTGAGCCACTGTCCCTGATCCTGGCCAGAGCCTCAACCCATGAGTTGACATCCTGGCCTGGCTTCAGTCCACCCCTGTCCCTATGACCTTTCCTGGACACCTTGAGCTGTGCCTGACCCTGGTTCCCCACATCCAGATCCCCATCTGCAAGCTAACACACCAGCCTAGCCTCAGACCATTGCCATCCCCAGGGAAGTGCCTGATGCCCCGGGCTGTCACTGTCCCTGGCTGCCATCTGCCTGCCCTGCTCCCCACCTCTGGTGATAGAGGCGTCTGGATGATGAGGCCCCTGCTTTGCTGCCCCTGAAGCTGCTGACCCCTGCTGCACAATGACTTGTGGAGAAGACACTGATTATCACAGTTCTCATGAGAACAACAGATCCAGAGTGTAGGATGAGTGACCAAGAGCAGTAAAAGTAAAGTTAAACTCATCTGTGTCTGTTAGATATGAAATGCAGTTATAGCACTTAATGTGTTTGTCATACATACAAAACTGAGATCTGTTCCTGGATGTCCAATTTTTCAAGGACTCTAATGACATTATGTCACATCAGCCTTCTCCTTTGTCCTAAACATTTCTTATTTGTCTCCCTGTCAGTCTTTGATCTATTTGGACCTGAGACAATGGGTTAAGTAATCTCCGGTGATAGAAAATACATAGGTATTATTTTCCTTTATATTTTTGTGTGTGTGTTGTGAAAAGGGATGATACAGGAATCTGTTAAAATGCTGTGGCCTAAGGTGAAAGAACTCCAGCAGGATGCAATTGTTGGAAGTGAGGTTTTAGAAGTTGCTTGTTTTTGATATCAAAAGGGGTCCATGGAAATCAGTTTAAAAAATAATTATCATCTTGTGCAAAACAGAGACTCTCAAAAATTCAAGTTTGTGATTGGTTTTTTTTATGATTTCAACTCAAGAGTAGCCAGTGCCCTAAACAGTCCTAAGCTACAGGTTATAAATTCTCTTACCCTACTAGAAAGTACATATTGTTCATGTGGTTGGCCAATACATGCATACATACATGTACATGTGTGTATGTGTATCTATGAATATAAATATATATTTATGTTACATATAGTAAATACCAGTATATACATATATATATATGATATGTAACCTATGTGTTACCATAAATGATGCCAGTCTAGTTAAAATATGGATGACAATACATGTTTGACTTGGACCAGAGCATAAATTTGGCTGGAATAACAAAGAGGAAATGTTATCATGGATATGACTACAAGTAATTTTTGGGGTCAAGATTAAAAAAAAAATAAATCTTTAGTATGCCTTCATCATCTCTTTTTTTACCCCTCATAAGAGAAGTCAGCTATGCATTCTGTCATTTAAGCTCACATGGCAACAGTTTTGATAGTTCGAAGTCTCTTTAAAGTTCCAATCTGACAGAATTAAACTATATAAAGTTCCTCTAACTCATAGTTGGGTTAGATGTTTCTTTAGCTTAATCGAATTAATTTAATTTAATTTTCAAGGACTTTTAATTTCTGTCCCAAATGAGAATTTAAAAACCAACTGCTATTGCGGAACAGCCTGTAAAGCAATGAGACATATTTCAATTTATCAGGAAAGCAGTACAAGTGGAGTATTTAAATATACAGCCTTATAGCCCTACTGGAACTAATTTGCTATAATGTTTCTTAACTGTATTTGTAATTCAACAAAATGGTAAACTGGTTCTGCAAAGATCCACACCCCAGAAATTTAAACTCCAGCATGAGCTGCCTGTTTGCTATCCATTAGGTTAATAGCTCAATTCGCTCACTCATTTCTGCTGCTTGTGTTTAACTATTTCCATGAAGAACTGGAGAGAAGAAATGTTTATGTTTGCTATCAAAATTAGAGACTCTTCTGCATCCAAGCTGCAACAGTCAGTTGAATTTCACACAGAAGCAGCAGTGAGTCTCACTGAAAGACGGGCTTGTTACCAGAAATAGGTCTAAAATATGATCCAGAGATCATATGTAGATACAGAATTAAGAATTTTCTGCAATTTAACTGCAATATTTTAGGTTTTAATTTGCCAAACATTTAAAAAATGTGTTTAAAATGAATGCTTTTACTTTCTTTGTTCCCTTTCAGGACATAACTTGTTGATAGTGAGACAAGCACTACCTAAAGAATTCCAGTCATTTTGGTTATAGATTTTAGGTCAAAAAAGTTCTGAAAATAACATGATTAACTTCTAATAGGCAAGTGAACTCTTGCCCTTACTGAAAGAGTCTGATTTAATTGCAAGACTTTAATGACTTTTACTGCTAATATTGTAAGAGGAGGTTCTGCCTGAGTGTAAGTAATCTTATGCGTCTGAAATTGCTGACATAGATTTTTAAAGCTTAAACCTAAGTGGCAATGGTTTCTGTCAACCTGACAATTACTATGTTTCTAGATCACAGCAAAACTGTTATGAAAGGCTATTAAGGAACAGCCCTGCATTGAAAGGGGCAAAAGTACATGTCCTAATTTTCACCCTTAGATAAATGATTTTATAATGCTTTTATCTATTAATGTTTCATCATTAGCATTTCATTTTACAGA
Organism: Megaceryle torquata; assembly: GCA_024611175.1. Lineage (NCBI taxonomy): Eukaryota > Metazoa > Chordata > Aves > Coraciiformes > Cerylidae > Megaceryle > Megaceryle torquata. Next base: position 35,389 of record JANIJG010002758.1, on the reverse strand, counting down.
ATTCAGAGAATTTGGCTGTAGGATTCTAAAAACATGGCTTTCGTTGTTTTCAACTGTATGTCAATATATCTTGTGTATACCCAACATAAAACAGATATGATATATAATAATCTTTTATAAAATGTATGATAATCCCATGTATGATAATCTATTGAAAATTTGTATGATAATATCTGATTTTTTTTTTTTTTTTCCAGAAAAAGGTAGTGTTCTGGCACATAATCTTGAATTTTAGTCCTTTTTAGTCTCAGCTGTGATTTATAGTATTCTTTAGATTCCCTAACTATATCTTTCTGTGTCGTCTCCTGGTGAGGTCTAGAGGAAATGTTCCTCCTACTCTAGAAACCCACTTAAGTGTACACTACGTCATGGGAAACTTCAGAAAAAGTAAGATCACATAAAAAAAATAAAAGACTGCTAAGAACTGACTTGGAGTGTTGATGGTGAAGCTGGCAACTTCTGTAGAAAAGCAATAAAGTAAATCAATTCACTTGACAGACATATCAAATAACACTACAACATTTTTTTTATAAAGGTGGTAATTGGACAATACACAGCCATATCTTAAATTGTATTGATCAAAGACAATCTATCAAAGAGAGTTAACAGCACAAAGCAGTATTCTGACCACTCATACAACTAATGATCATCAACTGAAACTGCAGCACAAACAAATTAACGATCAATAACTGTAATTCCTCAGTTGCACAGACTCTCTGTAGAATACTATTTCACTATTAGAAATGCAGTAATGCCAGTGGAGTTATGCTAAGAATAGTAGAATCCTGAATATACTGTATATACTGAATATACTGTATTTTCCTGTATTTATGGAGGACAGATTGGAATTGCAGTATCTGTACCAATATCCTTCTGTAGGTTAAAAGATTTCTCAGTGCTTTGCTGCATTATTGTCTCAGTATTAACCAAAGCAGAAGGTGAATTTAACTACTAGTTTCAGTGTGAAGTTCCTGAGTCTTTTGAAGCAGGTCATAAGACCTTTTTTTGAGCCTGTGTGCCTTCTAAGGTTGAATCGAAGAAGAAAGTGCTTTTGTAGCAACACCTGGTAAGCAAAAGGATTTTGTACACATTCAGTAAAAATAATGTAAAACTATTTTCATACCGTATATTATGACATATTTGAAATGCAGGATGGTATAATCTGGATTTCTCTTTAAAAATATACTAATAGTCATGCAGATGAGTTTAATTCTAGAATTTCATACTTAAAATATTAAATGAAGTGCAAATATCCTATTTTTTTTCCCTACAAACTCTGTCTTGGAGATTAATAGAATCACATACTCTGAATTCATTGCATGTTAACACGTCCATCGAAACCTTTAGAGAGAGACTGCTGTCACAGCTAACCCATTACACAAGTTTAGAAGCAAACAGTATCAGGGATACTGAATTGGATTAAAGATTTTGTCTTAGACCTAGTGTTATATCTTGAGAACAGTTTCAACTCTGGGGGCAGAACAAGCAACATGTTTAGCTAGGATCAAGGTTGCAACTACATTTCAAAAAATAAGGAATAAAAGGCTCAAAATTGGAGGCAGTGCAAATCTGTACCGTAATGTCTTAAAGAAATCAGACAAAAAAATTGAATATATGTGAAACAAGGAATACATGATGATAACAATTTGAATATGCATGTGAAATATAACAGTTTTAAACCCAGATGAATTCTACTGGTTATTTTACACTCTTAACTGTTAGCAGACATCTTTATTGATTAAAGGGGGCAAACTGTAAAGACATATACATACTGTCCACACTAGAAAAATAGACCACATAGATTGGGACCTAAGGAAATGTATCTACTGAGACTTGCTGTATCAAAGGTCAACAAGAAGATAAGATTAAGATAGTGAAAAATATTCTTTAAAATGTACACTTCAGAACCTCAAAGTATTTCTCTTGCAAGTAAAATACCAAATGACTTTGGTGTTTGAGGCATGATTTTATGACCACATACAACACCACAACTGTTTCCTCGAGATATGTGAGGGTGTCCAAGAGATCCACTGAGCGTTGAGAGATACATCACAGGACCTGTGAGAGACTATGCCTTCTGAAATAATACTGTGTTGTGGACTGTATTCCATAGGGGATAAATAAAGCCTCTTAAAGGCTGGTAGAAAGTTATATCTAGGCAACTGAATCATTTATTTACCATGTAGGAATAAAATCTGGAATAGCAGGTTATTCACTTAAAACTGTACAGTGAGGTCTAGTAGTCAGAAAAAATAGGAAATAGGCTGAGAATGTTCAGAGATACCATTAGATCTAGCCAATGTGTGTTAAATTTCATGTGTATTAATAGGGCAGACTTTATAAAATATATAATTTTAGTTCAACCCCAGCAACTACATTTGAAACAGCTCTATGAATTAAAGAATAGAGGCTGTCAGATTATATGACAGTAGTCCGTTTTGAATTTGAATTGTAATGATGAGTCCAGTACGGACTGTGGTTCATAAGGCCTCCATTTTTGTTTCCTCCTAAAAAGCCAGTATGTTTTAAGTGAACTGGCTTCATACTGATGGAGAACATGTATTTCATATAAAAGGTAGATTATCTTGAACCAGACCAGAGTTGAAACTCTGAGCTAATCAGAAAATAAAATTAATGATGTCAAAAAACTAAACACTGATGCTTATTTAAAAAGGAGTATATGCATCATCAAAGCTTTTTTATCTTCTAAATGTCACATATTCCTCATATTATCTTGATTGGCATTTTCTATTACATCAGAATCTTGAATAGGGTATATATATTAAAAAAAAAAAAATTCTAAGTAGTATTGACTGTGTCTAACAGTATTTTTAATGCAAAACCTATATTCCTGAGAAATTGTTTTGATTATTTTCAGACTTGAAATTGCAAAGGTTACAGCTAAAACTTTGCAGCATTGAAACTCCATCTTATTCACTGTCAATCCTACAGCCCCAGGCTTCACATATTTCTACCAGTAGAAGACGGAAGAGAGCTTGATGTTTATCCGAAAGTATTAGGCGTGAGTTTTATGGATATCTATGAATGCAAAAAATTAGTGGTAAAGCTATTGCAATGTTTAGTCTTGTCAAAATAGTTAACAAAGCAAATCATCATCTATGAGCCTTGTCAGTTTTCAGGGCACTAACATACATTCTTGGCACATCATGTTTGCATATTCTCCTTATGTTTGTTAAGAAATTGTTATCTAAGTAATGCGGCAGTTTGTCAGGAGAAGACGTTTGAATGAATTAAAATGAAACTGAGAACTAAATATTATGTTTGGTAAGTTAAGAATGAAGTTAAACTAATTGGAAACGGAAATTAGAAATGGGACAATTGAAGCTGATTATTCATCAGTGAGCAGAAAATGGCTTCATAAAAATTTTGTAATATTTGGCAATTTTATAGGTAATCATTCTCAATTAGTTCAAAAAAATCTAAAGATAAACTTTGTATACTTGCTGATGTACAGGAACACCCCATCAGGAAATACTGAAATGAGTTAAATTCAACTGGATTTTTAAATCAAACTGTCTTGATATCAAAGTGAGTTTAAATCAAAATGTGTTACCATCAATGAACAAAAATTGGGCCATATAAATAGAATGATAACACTGGAGCAAACTGATGAAACTTGGCAAGTTTCATTGATATGAATATTCTCTGCTAAGATCTATGCTCCGTCTGACAATAACTTTGTATTTTTGGGTTTCTGTTGCTGAAAAACAATCACATCACATAAGCAGAAATAGGAACAATGGCAATGCATTTTGACTGCAGAAGTAGAAAATTAGTGGTATATATTTTGACTGATGTTTACTAGTAAATTAGAATATTTTTATAGACATGATTTGGAGTGTACAGGACAGCTTTTATGTACACCAGAAAAGTGCAAAAGTTGCATGTGCATGTGCCTCTAAATGCCACCAGCATTTTTATCTAGGTATTATTCAAGCATGCTCTTTAGGATTTTCTCAGATTAAGTATAGCTGCATGGGTGAAAATCCATATTTATTATTTTATTTTCTTCTCTGCCTATGGAATGGAATTAGAATTAATGAAACCATGAATTTCTGAGTTCATCCTTTTCTGGGTGGAGAGGCAGGAGATACCACTAGTAGAAGCAGAACCATGAACAAAACAAATGAACCTTCTCAATATCTCATATACTTGTGCATTTGCCCAGTAATGTAGAGATTGTCTGCATATGAGAAAGCAAATTTGAGGTCTTCTTATTCAGTATAGAAACTGGATTAAACCAAGTCAGAATAAAATCTCAGCTGTGACAACAATATTTCATCACTGTCTAAAGAATACAATCATTTGTACATATTAATGCCTTCTTATACAACGTGCAGCTTCAAATTCTATTTTAGACCTTGTAAACTCCCATCTATACAGTATATATGTCTCAGGGTAGGGTATAGAAATCTCCTATGCTTCTCCTCAACATCCTGCTCCTGCTTTATTATGATATATACATACAAAAGCAATGCTATTAGAAAACCAGATTTATGCTTCTGACAGGACTATCAGACTCAGCATTTAAGATGAATTTAAGCTGGTTTAATTTTCTTTGGTGATTGAAAGTAGAACAATTTCCAGGGTAAGACACTAGTAATATACTTGCTATGCAAACTAAGCAATCCAATTCTTTATGTTTTCCATTTATTAGAGCTCTGGTTTGTACTGAAGTAATAATGTAACAAGCATCTCAATATGTGAAATTAGTACGTACAATTACAAGCATGATCCTGCATAACTGCACATATGCATGATCCTCATCTTTGGTGGATTAGCTACCAGAGATAGTTTTACAGAACCAGGACAATGGATTTTGCTGCAGTTTTATATTGCGTCTTTAAAATATAGTAACTTGCTAAAACACTGCATAGGAATGTGGCTTAGAATTACTATCAAAGCTGCAGTGTCTGCCAAGAACTAATTAAAAAGAAGCTATCTTGAATAAACTGGATTTTAAAAGTTGTAGATATGGCAGTCAAGTTAATTATCTCATCTACTTGTGATTTTAAAGTTGCAGTAATAGTTTATATAGATTATTGTTTTACAAAAATTTAGATAACTGTAACTGCAGAATGCATATTGTATCATGACAGGCCAGAATGAGACCCACTGTGCTGAATGCTCAGTGAATGGGGGAAAACTCACAGAAATTTTGTTTATATCTAGTATATCCTAGTGCCATACAACTATTAAGGCTGCTTCTGTATTCAGCATTGTGTATGGACTGTTCCCTTTCTGCCCCTGTATTCTTTCAGATAATATGGAAAATATCAGTGTGGATATGGGGACGTGACATAGATAGAACAAGAATCCAGTCTCAGACATGGTGACTTGTCTGCACCCCATGAAGGAGAATTGAGTATACATCTCTTTCTGTGCCTTAGGGTTTTTCATAGTGCAGTATGACAGAAATTCGGCATTGGTCCCCCAGAAGAGTTACTGGAAAATAATCTCCCTGATTTTATTTATTATTCACTTAATATATCTAAAATGTTAAGGTGCTTCTTTGTTTTTCATCACTAGGATGTATAGCAGTTGTCATTGGCAAAATAAACGTTCTTCCAAGTACTTTTTAAAAAACTGTCCAATTGGCTCAACTAGAAATTAAGAATACTTAAAAACCAGGGAAATTTTGCAGCTTCATTCTGCAGTCTGCCCCTTTCAGAGAACATTACTTGACAATCATAGAATCATAGAACTGCTCTGGTTCAAATTTACCTTCAAGATCACCAAGTCCAACTGTTAAGCCAGCACTGGTCACCAATAAACCACGTCTCTCAGCACCACATTTACATGTCTACATGTCTTTTAAATACCTCCAGGGTTGGTGACTCCACCACTTCCCTGGGCAGCCTGCTGCAGAGGTTGTCAACCCCGTCAGGAAGAATTTTTTCCTAATATCCAATCTAAACCTCCCCTGGCACAATTTGAGACTATTTCCTCTTGTCCTATCACATGGGAGAACAGACTGACTGCCACCTCACTACAACCTCCATTCAGGAAGTTGTAGAGAGTGATAAGATAGCTGTTTTCTCATTTTCCTAAACTCTTACTCCTCTATGTGATTATTTTCCCCTTGAAAGCACGAAGAGGAAAAAAGAGTATGTGACTGTAGTGCCATTTTACAGTTATTAAACTACTTAGCAAAAATCAGTAGCAGAATGTAAATTTTCAAGAAAACACAAAAAAACAGATGTGCCTTTGAACTCCAACCTACATAGTGTGAATTACCAAATCACCATATAAATATGCTACCTACTCATTGAGTCCTAAAGCTTTATAATGAACAGTAAAGCAATCATTTTATCCTTCCAAAAGTTATTGCTAATGAATTTCAGTAAGATGTAAATTATATCATAGGAGAAACAGAAATATCTACCTGTCCTTCTTTGTATCATAAAACTTCAGCAATTTTAATAACAAAAATTCTATTAAAATTCAGATCTACTTGTGAAATATATGCATTATTTCAATTTTTGAAGCATAACATTCTTATATTTTTATAGAATCACAGAATCACAGAACATTAGGCATTGGAGGGGACCTTGAAAGATCATCTAGTCCAACCCCCCTGCCAGAGCAGGATCACCTAGATCAGGTCACACAGCAATGTGTCCAGAGGGGTTTCTTTTAATATTCCTTGAACAGACAAGATATTTTTTTTTTCTCTCAGATCTTTGTGAATTATGCATAATGCTACTGAAGTCAAAACAATGTAAAATTATGGTGAGATTAGAATCAAAGTATAATGGTCAAGTATAAGTCAGCAAATAACAAAGCCAATGCAAAGGTTTGTGTGAATTTTTACACTTGCTTTAGGATATTTTTGGTTATTTCAACTTCCTCAAAAATATGAAAGTATACAACAACCATGGGAACAGCACACAGCAAATACACAAATGATTATTAAAGAAAGCAAATAAAAGCCAGCAACATTGCAAACAAACAAACAAAAAGATATCAGTGTCCAGCCTTGTGTTTTAAAATTATTTTAGAAAGAGTCTTGATTCCTTAAAAAAGAGAGACTCTAAGCAGGTTTCTCCTGTTTCTGCAGAGTGACATTTTATTAGAGTCACACTGCAGTAGGAAATGTAGCCTTTTCAGCAAAATCCAGAACATTGTCAGCCATAGATATACAATGTATAATTTACTTTGTCATCAGATAATAAGCTTCTGGCAAAATTGTGTCTTATGATTGTCTTTGCAAATCATTCACCTCAAAAAGAGCAATGTGCCTTATATCCAGTTTCTGACCAGATTCTACAGATTAATAATACAATTTTAAGTTTGCTGTTTTCTGTTTCCTGTTTGTAGATAAGTGACTGAGAGTTAAATTATACTGCCATGGAAGGCATTGGAAGTTTGATTCCTCATAGGGACTAGAGTTTGTGCCTATATATGTGACACTTTACATAATCTTTGAATTAATGCTTTCAGAAGGTTGATAAAATTTTCAAAGAATGGGAATGTTAACCCCATCTTATATTTTCATTTATAACTGTCAAATCTGATCTAGGACAAATACTTTGTTAAAGCACTAGTTTTAGGAATGAAAGTAATAACTAACTGACATTTTCATCTCGCCCAGATAAGATAATATGCCCAAATGCTTAGCACTGAAAGAAAAAATGAAAGAAACAAAATCTGGAGGAGACAACATGCTCCCTAGGTTTTTCTGTCAGTGGTGAGAAGTGTGTGACTGCCATGTACTATACCCCCACCTTTGATGAGTCTTTGACGAGCATAGAATAATACTCCCATCTAGCCACTTTTTTTTTTTTTTTCTATTGTGCACTTTCAATAACTGTCTTTTTTTTCCCACCTCAAGATTGTTAGTAGGTTTCATCTAAGGAAAATATCTTACCAATAACAATGTGACCCAAATGAGACTTACAGTTCTGGCCTCTTTTTACAGGGATTGAGCAAAAGCCTGAGGAAAAAACTCTCGTCCTAAGCTAACAAACAAAAATGTTATTGAAACAAGTAATATCTTCATATGAAGACCATAAAAGCTGCAGGAACTCAAAGGAATAGTGTAATATGCTTTATATGTTTGCAAGTTCCAGCTTGCTTGTGCTTATGGTATCAAATTCCATCACAAATTATTAAATATTCTGGTTCCAGTATTTATTATCTCTCTCTCTCTCCATCCATTTGTCTAGCTGCATCAAAATAAGATATGCTCCACATCTTCATCAGAATTTACTATATTATCATAGTTATTTATTTCTCTAAAGTCATAAACGTGATGTTAGGTATCACTTCGACATGATGTGTAAGAATGGATCATGAAATTTTGGTCCCCATTACATAGTTACAACGTAGTAATAGTAACAGATATTTAACTACCTAGGAGATACTTCTCAGGCTGTAAAAGAAAAGAAACCTTTTCTTCCCCTGAGGAACAAAGTCTTAAAAATATATACAGTTACATAAATAAGTTCAGTGACATTTTTTAAATATGTCGTTTGTTGGTAAGGTTACCGTTGCTGAACAAAGCATTACAAGATCCCTAATGCTTCTCTTCCATGGTTAGTATTAGTGTTTGATTTTTTGTCACCTAAAGGGTGAAGGCTGTATTTGGAGAATGAATTTAGAACATAATTAATCTTTTTCCCAGATATTTTAACAAGGTGATTAAAGTAAACTATCACAAGTGTCTCTAAAATACAAAAGCTTAAGTCATACTATAAAAATGTGTTGGTGTGATATAGAATGTAGCACGTCCATGTGGGAATTAGGTATCCAGGTGCTCAAGATGCTTGTGAAACCCCACTAAGTTACTATCTATAGCCTTAGATGCTTAAATCCTTTTTTAAAATTCTGGTCCTATACATCTCTCAGGTTAAAATCACAGCCATAGTTTTAGGTTGCATACACATGGATATTTTACCCTAACTCTTAATAACTGGAACAAAGTTTCATCTAATCTTTTTCAGAGCTTGGAGTTTCCTTTCAAAGCAGAGACTCAGAAACTTTCAGCCTTTCCTTAGTGGGCCTCAATCTGAATTTCAACTAAAACCATGGGATGTTGTGCATCTAGAATCCCTACTTTCTAGAATATTTCTAGAATATTCTTCGACTTTACTCTTTTTAGTGTTTAGTATTGAGTATATCTTCTCTGTTTATTGGAAGCCCTTTCTGAACCACCTCAAAGCTTGGGCACATTGGATTTTCCTATGTGTTTCTTTGTCAAAGACTTATGTTATGCTACTGAACTTGTGTATTATTTTTGACCCTAATTATGGTAATCTAGACAAAAAGCCTATGCTAGCAAAGAGAAACCAGTAGCCTTAAATTGTTTTGAGTATGCTATCACTTCACCAACTAGTCATGTAAATGCAGTCTTCTAAAAACAAAAAGTCTTCTGAAAGGTCACTGATATTTATATTTTAAGTGGAAACTCAGAGCAATATTAAAGTGTTTGGAGTTCTCAGAATTGTGTGAATGATTTTACTGTTCCTGCAGTGCATGACAAAACTGCTGTCAGGGAACCCTCAGGCCACCTGCTAGGCACAGCAGCATTCACTATGTACAATATCAAGGGCTGAATGGCAAGACTGACACTGTGTTGCTCAATAAAATAGATCTTTCACATCCTGCAAGAAATGAAACCCAAGTGTTTCAGGACAAGCATCTATAACAACCCAAGAGAGCACTGCAATATTTATATTTTTTAAATGGGATTTCAGTCTTCTATCTCCTTCAGCCCCCAACTGGGAATAAGAAGAATAAGGAGAACTGAGGAGTGAAATCCAGTAATTCCAGCAGCATTTTGATATTTGGGTTTTTTACCCAGATATTTTTATAGTCATGTTACATGCCATAGATATGACACTTCGACATTTTCTAAACTCTTCATCTGAATGAAGCAGCAGCAGTTGGATTACAGTATCTCTGTTACAAAAGAGCTGTTGCTTCATATTAGAAAAAAATGTTCTGCAAGCATCCATTGATTTTAATTTATTTAAAATTGTAAACAAAAAAACCCACTCACAAGTTTGACCCTGCACTCTGATTTCACAGCCTGACCTCCAGGTCATTATTCTTTTGCCCTTTTGTGACAGAGAGTCTGTTTTCATGAAGTTTAGGTTGCAAACTGCATTAAGAGTTGACCTTCCAGTTGAAGTTAATAGTAATTCAGAATCTAGCCAGAATAACAAGTATTATATGTAGATCCATGAAGTAATGCTGATGTAATCACTGATGTAATGTCAGACTGAATGAAATGTTTAATATTTCCTTTGAAAACTGCAGCTACTATCCAAAGCCATTCAAATGAATGTACAAGAAAAACAACTACTTATAAATCCTAATACAAGTGGAAGATCATTTAGCATGATGAGATTCTTGGGAAAAAAGGCAGCTATGGGAAAGAAGCTCTGAATCTTTAAGGCTCCTTTCTGCAGGGAAGGTATTTAGCCAAATGCTTCTGTCATACTGTAATTTAACAGATTGGGAGAAGAATACGGATGATTTTGCTACTTTATATATTCATTGTTTGTTTAATCCAATCCATTTATGGTGTGTCAGCACATAAAATTTGAAATAAAATTTGAAATAAAATTTTCATCTGGGAAAAAAGATATTACACTATGTGGTGGTGTCTGACAGACAAGTAGAAAGCAAAACTATCATGAGAGATAGACAATATATATATACACACAGGGTCCATATTTGCTGAAATAGGAAACTTTAACATTACTTGTCAACAATATCATTACCTTCAGGAGACAGCTCAAAGATTAAGCATGTAAATTCTCCTGGAAGCAAAATATTTTCAATAGATAAAAGACACAAAATGATAATGAAAAATGTTCTGTTTCTTCTGATGTATCCTAAATCAAGCAGTCTATAGTATGATATGTTTTAGTTAATTAGGTTAATCCATTTTTAATTGACTTGATGTTTCCATGCCAACAAATGGTTTTTAAACTGTTGGAACCTTGGAGAAGTAGAGTGAGAGTAAAAAATAAATTGCCTAAAACTTTATTTTGTTGTAATTCTTTTAACTAATATGTGAAGTTCCACATTTTTAGCTCAAGTTCAGCTAGTAGTCACAGCCCCAGTTCTGTGAGAGAATCATTTGGCTAAACTATGCTCATACATCAAGACTGATTGTACCACAGTAACAACTTTTCTAAAATTCCATCTTTAAATAGACATGCTGGAAATGAGAGATATTCACTACCAACTGGTACTACTATAGATCTACTATACTTCAGACCTCTCTTTTTCTATTCAGAATGATTACCCTAAGACTGTTTTGTAGACAGGTTCAAATGTTGCATCAGCAGTTATAAGTGTAGCTGTCATGCAATGGAGAAGGTGGTCTTGGAGGAAAATAAAGAAATATTAACTAGATTGTAGGGATTTCCTCCATCCCTGGAGACATTCAGGTTGGGGTCTGACAGAGCTCTGAGCAACCTGTTCTAGTTGAGGATGTCCCAGCTCTCAGCAGGGGAGTTGGACTAGATGACCTTTAGAGGTCCCTTCCAACCCAGACATTTCTATGTTTCTACGATTTTCTAACATTCAGACTAACCAAGTTGTAAAAGGTGGTATATGAACTGTGCCAAGGGTACATAACTAACATGGCCAATATACAATAGATTTAATATTTTAGAAGTAGTTTATTAGTTGAAATAAAGAACTCTTATGATCACTTCAGGGAAAAATACTTCCAGTCAGGTAGAAACAGAGATACTGCTGTCTGCTGCAGCAACTAACCATCCTGATGACAAACAACATGTCTTTCTTCTCCCTTTCCCTTCCTTTCCCTCCTATTTCGTCCTCTTCCCTTCCTTATTGTTCCTGCTAAAAAATAATGCTGACAATTTTTACCTGACCTCCAAGCATTGTGAAAAACCTTTTTATGTTTGGAGACTATCCACAAGAATGAAAGTTTCAGATAATGCAATTGACATTAAGTAGTTACTAAGAGAAATACATAAAGCAGCCTTGACAGAGCTGGAGCCAAAAGAACTGTTCTGCCAGGTCTGTGTCTCAGGTCTCTAGGCTCTTTCATCCCTATTCTTTTCTCCTCCTGATCCTTTAAGTCTTGAAATATATCCCAGAATGGCACAGTTCATCAGCACAGGGAAGACGACAGCATGAATATACTAAATCATCTTCAGGGATTTGAGAACAATGGGTAAAAATTCTCTAAAGCTGATGATTGTACAGAGTCCAAGTTTCTTACTTCTTGGTTCACTGGCCTAATGTCTGAGCTGATACATAAAAAGACAATGGCACTACCACCAAAAGTATGGAAAGAAAATGAAAAATTTACACATCTAACCTGAGAGAGGATCTCAGACTAGTAATCCAAGTCTGATAACAACGTCTTTTTGCAGCTCAGAATTAAATTTATAGACTGTGAAAGGTATAGGGTTTCAGGACCATTCTGCTTTCCCATTTTCTATTGACCAGTTCATGATGGAATCTGTTGTATATTCCTACAGTACTGCTTAAAACTTCCATGGGTCCTTCAACAAGATGTTCTGCATGATTTCTAACACCACCATGTCAACAACTTTGTGCATCTACTTCTATAATTTAAAACTTCTTAATACCAATACAGTCGATGCATCTAAATCTGGTCTTATGAATACGGAATAAGCACACTGGAAATAACAACTTTTTCTGAATTATTTTATTAAAGCATCTGAAATTATATATCACATTAAATCTTTAAGGTATAGATACTCATGTCATTTTTGACCGCCCTTTTTTTTTTTTGTCAAATTTTAATGCGCGCTTCTTTTGATGTCTAGGTCATGTTTTGTTTCTGGCTGCTTCAATTAAGGAGACGAACATTGCTATGTTTAAAGTCTAACTTCTCTAACAAATCTGATTAAAAAGAGTATGACACTGAATGTGCTTCTTTTGCCACTTATTTCAAAGATACAGTGATAATTATGCCAGATTGCTAGAACTCAGCTGCTTAAGAACAGAACATTGCTACTTACAGGATGTGTGTCACAGATTGTCTTCATTTTTCACTAGGTTTTGCCTGACAAACTACATTTTCTCAAGAGGATATAAGAATAGTCTCTTCAAAAACAAATTAAAGGACTAAGGAATTCAAAATACTGACTCTTGCTATCAAAGTCAAACTGCAAAATGATGAAGGCTCAAAGAATAGTCTGTGTAATGACAACTAATCCATATTGTCATGGCAACCAGAATGAACACAAACTTATTTTTATACTAGAAACTGAAAACATTATTGTCAGTTAGTAAAAGTAATTATTTGTAATTACTAATATATCTTGAAAAGCTGGGATTATTTTTTTTTTTAAGTACTATCAGATTTATACAAAAAATTTAGAAGCAGAAGAAATAATAAATATTAATTATTTGTATTCATAACAAGAACGGAAATTATAAGCAACTTATTTTTCATTAGAAAAAGAAAGTATTCTGAGCTACCATTTTTGCTAGTTTAGGAAATGCCACACTAAAGGCAGAAGATCAAACCTGAACTAATACTGCAGGAAGCTGGCATTAAAATAATAATTTTGTGGTTTTTTTTTTTTGCAGGAGGTGTAGCAAAACTAGTACTACTAGTACTAGTAGATTTTTAGTCTAATTAGTACTACTAGAAAAATCATATCTTGTTAAATAGATGAGATTAGATGCTTTGCTGAGCAAGATACATGGCATTGTTCTACAGCTAATTCACAAACATAGACCTTGATAGCTTAGTCTGAAGACAGCACCTGCAAAGCAGTCACAGTTTAAGTCTTACAGAAATACTGACATTTGAGAGAATAGTGTTTTAATCTGATAAATAGAGATTTTGCAGTGAATTCCAGCACTGTAGGGATCAGTTATTTAAAACAAGGGTCATCAGTGGTATTTTGTCCCTTTCAATTATTTCATGAGACTAGTAAATCTTGTATTTGCAGGATATTGAATCCTATATTGCTAGTACATATGCTTTTTAAGCACGTGGGTAAAAGAACATCCGTATACACAAATGTGTTTGAACAAACCCATAAATTTTCTGAGGATGGAAAATAGTGCAGGTTCTAAAGGCTAAATGGTCATAGATCACATACTATCTCCTTTTGCCTTCTGGACCTACAGACAAGGATTCACATTTTAAAGTATGTTTTTGCTCCTGAAATGTTACTATAATGTCTTATGGGCTTGAGGTTTTTTGGTCTAAGAGCTTTCCAGTAACTCAGAACATAAAAAAGCAACATATGCTTATCTCTTGCAAACTAGACATACAGTCTTATAATCTACCTCGATTCTTGACCTACCTAGACCTGTCAGACATCTTCATTGCTATTAACTTTTTAAAAGGATAATGTATTTTCACAAATAATGGTGAAATTCAGACTATACTGACATAAAGCCAAGGGGATTTGATCCAGCATCTTCAAATCATGATATCACTGACATATGTAAGAATGTGTCCTCTGTTTTGCCAAATGTACAGTAAAGGGACTGAAATACCAGATAAGATCTAAAGTTCCAATACTAGCTCTCAGCTGATTTGGTGTTGTAGCTAACGCATTAAGCAATTAACTCTAACTATTGACAAGAAGATAAGCAAGCATGACCTTGATCTAATACGGCTAGGGAGTTAGTGGGATATATCAGTATGTACATTCATTGAGTAGTGACTTTACATAGTAAATCTACTCTTTAACATGTGAATTTTATTAGAAGAATATGTTGGTCAGTAATGAGACCCATGAGCTTGTAAGACAGAACAGTCATTCTAGATATCTTCTGAGTACCTTGAATGATCAGCTATGGTTTTAGACTTATATTTGCAAAAGCTGTTTCTGTATAGATGCTAGCTTTGTCATTTGAAAATTGATGCGCAGCATATATTAAACAGTTAATTTGGTGTTCTGTTTTTCTGTCACATTCTGAGAAGTTTAGACATAAAGGATAATCTAATAATAAGGTTTGGAGAGGGGAGATTAATGTAAGGACTTCATTAAGCAGTACTAAGATTGTTAATTCAACCTGTTATTTCTGCTTAAGAATGCAAGATTAGGATTAATTTCTATATGGAAGAAGAAGAATTTAAAAAATAACATAAGAGCCATTACAATGAAGAAGAAAAATTATAATAGTCTAGTACAATGTTTTAATTAATACTGGGCTAACCCTGGGTGACTGGAAATGTCAACCGCAATTGGCCATGTCAAGCCACAAATGTATGCAGTCTAGCGACCAAAATAGATGATAATTTGAGCAAAGCAGAAAGGAAGAACTATAAAGCACCTAATACTAATGCATATAAAACTTAAAAGCAATGGAAGCAGCAGTTATGCTGGACTGAGACAGCCACTGATACCAGTACTAAGCACTAGCTTCTGGCAGTGCCAAACTAGTTTAATCAAGGGTTTTCTGCAAAATACGATTGTGAAAGTAATACATATTTTTCAACGTATAATTTGAATAGCCTTGTCTTGCCTGCTCTTTGTCTGTTCTTCTATGCATACAATGAAAATGCATATTAAATTTTTTCCCTTCACTCTCTTTTGCGGAGAAGATGTCTGAAATTCAACTGCAGCAAGTTCATTTTCTGCAAGTAATACTATCATGTGTCTACCATTCTTTAACAAAAAAAAAAAAAAAAAAAAAGCTTTTCAAAGTTCTCTGCAGGTTTAAGAAACATTTTATTTATGCTGTAACATTATTTTTTTCACCATATTCAGAGTACAATATAAGGAAGGCAGCTTCTGAAAGCCAGAATGTTATCTTGTAAATAAAGCATTTATCTACTCCATTTTTTTTAATATCTTTTGCTTGCTAAAAATGGAGTTTGGTTCTATTGTTTTTCTCCAGGATTAACAAAGTCCTCTTACATATTAAATATCACTTTGAAGAGTTTGTGTTTTGGTCAGAAACATAATTCTGACTCTAAGAACACATCCGCTGCTATATAAAAATGAACTAAAACCAAATCCCAAAGCCAGTGATAAGAAAATGTAAATGACTGTGTTCAGGCACTGCTTAAAGCATTGACTGAAATGTAATTATAAATCTTCTGGAATGATATTGGAGAGATTATTTAGTAACAGTTGCATAGGTGGGTGCAGAAAAGCAATGTAGTGTTATGTAATTTGTTGTAAACACTTTCTTTTTTAACCCTCTGTAGAATACTCCTGTGTATAGTTATGTAGCACTTGAACCAACATGACAACAAATACTGAAAATCTCTCAATCCAAAATAAGACATAGGTGAAAGAATCTCATTAAGACAGATAGAGACAGGCATGCAGACAGACATGCAGAATTTCTTGGACTTTATGAGTCACCCAAAGAATCATCTGCAAAATGAAATTTGGACTTAGTTGATTTGTTTCTTAGGTAGCCTATTCTACTGTTAATTGTGGCAGGATCTGAAAATCTTCCAGTGACATACTGAGCCAGATAAATAATATCATTCACTTGTTGCTTGTTTTGTCATTGTAGCTTCTGGAGCACTATACATAGTGGGTTAATTTGTTTTTAGGGTGTTTCCGTTACTGTTAGTAGTTTAATAAGAATGCTAGAGTGGGGCAGATTAGAGGCAAGCTCCTTGCCCTTGTCTGTGCAGGTCTTTCTTCTGCTGTGTTTTACAGGAATTTGTTACAGGAGTGTTTGGCAAGTTTTCTGATGTCTTTGAATGTGTATATTAGGGATTTTACTGATATATAAATATTTTTACCTTGAGTTCATCTACAGTGTTCTGCCAGGTGATGAACAAGCCTCTTGTATTCCTTTTACATCTAAGCTCAGAAACTATTTTGTGCAGGTACTTCATTTACTAAAGTTTCTCATAACAGTTTATCTCAGTTTAGCTGTTCTTATCTTGAACATGGGCTATGGTTGAATGTATAGCTTTTTATTATTAAACAGCAGTTCACTATTTTATACCTTATTTTCAAAACTTGTTGAAGTATTCATTCAACTGGAACGACAGTAATAGTAGTGCAAGATAATGACCAGTTTTCTACCTCACCTCGCTCTTGTCCTACAGAAGTCAGATATGTATCCCTTATTTCTCTGACTTGGACGTTGCCTGACGTGCATTGCTACTGCACTTGATTTGCACCACTGCAGTGGACTGGCAGTTCTCCACCCTGCTGCCTACAGATCTAGACAATTACTTCCATTGTTCCTCTTAAAAGTCATCTTTTGAGTATATGATGACTCATATCTTGGAGAGATATGGAGTGATACTTGCTAGGTAACAAAATGTGTGTTTAGAAGCAGGTAGGAGAATGTGGCTGGAGATGGCTCCATCTGATCTATATACTGAGAACTTGAGCATAATCAAACATTCTGTACGCTAGGAACATTTATTATTTTCCTCTACTGTGAAGTAAGATGGCACAAAACCCCAAAGCTTGGATTTTCAAACTGGCCTCTGAAATGAATGTGCAATCTAATGCTTGCATAAACTCACTTAACTCTCATGCGAGCGCCATTTAGGTGACTGAAGTGACATCTATCTTGTGCCATTTTTGGAAATGTAGATTTCTCAGTGTTGTGGTTTACAATTACAATCTAATTGTCTATTATTGCTATATAACTTTAATGGTAATTTTGCCATTACTTTAGATTCACCACCAGTATGTATGCACAATGGGAAATAACTTTTAGACCAGTAGCAAATATGTTTTCATTCATTACCAATCCTCTGTACCTTCAAGTCAGTTTACAATCAACATATTTTCCTTTTTTTTTTCATTTTAGTTCAAATTGCTTTCCATGCTGCATTAATTGACAAGATTTTATACCACAGAATATATTAGTTTGAATTGTAGATACTATATAAACATATATAAATGACAGTTTCTTAATGTTATGGTGATATTTCACACCACGTAAACTGTGTCTAATTTAATTAGATTTAGAAGAAGTGCAAATCAGGCAACAATGGATAATCACTTTATTCCTGTAGTAGTTATTGCTTCAGGCAAATGGGATTATTTAACCACTTACTGATGAAATGTAGTCACTTTAGCACTGTACCTGCAAAGTGTCTAAGAAAATTCAAGTTGTAAGTGAATAAAATTGAAAGAAATACTGTTCCAGCACACTCCTATCAAAGACACTTTTCCTGTGATTTTTATCTCTAATCTTTTTTACTTATTTACAGAAAAATAACGACTAAATAAAACGTCTGGTCTTAATGCTCAGAAGTTATTAGACATGATTTTCTACAATTCATTTCTGGTTCAGCTCGGGTCAGTTGTCAAGCACTGTCTTTTGAGACATTCTGAGTGTGGCTGATAGCTAGCTGCCTAAGCATAGGTAACTAGTGCACACTGTGATGTTCCAGATACATCAGGCCTCTGTTACCTTATATATGCCTAATTTTGTACTGGCATTGTAGATATTGTACTAATTTCTTGAGTACTCAGATATTTTTAGTGTGTACTAAGATCAGAACCAAGGAAGGGGGTGGTAGCTGACTTCCCACTAATTACTTATTCAGAAAAGCACAACGTTGATTGTTAGTACTTTTAGAATGTTATTAGTCAGATTTATACAATATTTTCATAGACTTTCATTAATAGGAAATTTATTTTAAATTATTATCTGCAGCTGTGAATGCAATGTGGGTTTTGATGGGGGTTTTTTACTAGTGTTTCTGAACTGAAAAAGTAGGAAAAATGGTTTGGTCAAAATACAATGGAAATTATGGTATTTTTAATTGCATGGAAATGAAAACCATAAAGCCAACAGCCATACAGCCCTAGACAAATTCATATATTGTGTCAAATGTTAAGTAACGTTTTGTGTTCTATTTTCAGATAGTTGTGGTGTGATGATGTGGCCCTGAAACAGCAGTCTTTATGCTCGAGTAGGACAAAGTCCAATGCAATTTTCCTAGATAGAGGGGAAGATTAATAACCATGTTAACTTCACAAATCTCTCTTTGTACATATAGGAGACCACTTATTTTACAGAAAATAGATTGGCTGTGGTATAAGGATGGATTCAGTTGCTTTCCATTTTTGCTTATATTTTTGTGATATGGTTTGTTATGGACTAAATACTTTATGAAAGTATCATGCAGTAAAATGAGGCTAAGATCACCTCAGCCCATTTCTAACTAAAGGCACGCTGTATCATGGAATGAACTGAGAAAGCATAGAAACACAAGACAAAACATCTTTGTAGCACACCTGGAAAAGGAAATCAGGAGATAATAACTTGGAAAGCAGTGACTAGCAAAACCATTGGTGGCTTATGCTGACAAACTAATTTAAAAATAAATATATTTTTAAGACAATATCCCCCTGGGAACTGGGGGAAAAGGGTTCATGGACATTCAGCCTCAGCATGGGAAACACATAGGGGTCAGGGCACTAGCTGGGACTCAGACATGGTGAGCAGTAAGATGGTGATTCCCTGTGTCTACACTGTCTGTCTAAACTGGACTGAAGAGACATGAGCCTTGGCATGATGTGTGTGAGTGCTGCAGAATAGAAATTTTATAATAGGAATTTTATAATAGACATTGCTATCCACCCACTAAACCCATCCTTCTTAGTAAATAACTTCAGATTATGTCACTGAATGATGTGGTTCTTTTCTTTTCATAACCCCACTCTAAGTCTCCCTGTGACACATCTACACAGCACTCACAGCCATTTCACAGCTGTCTCATCTTTGTGCTAGTCTAATTTGCATGTCACAGTATCTGAACTAACTCAGCTGTGTCTATATTAGGACTTACATGTATATCACATTAGTCACAAAAAAGACTTACAGATAAGTATAATCTTGACTGAAACTCCAGATCTTCTTAGCAACAGATTTCTGTACATTCTTGCTTTGCAGAATAGTGACTGGTGCATCACTGTGAGCTGGGAGGATCAAAGAAGCAAGAATAGTTTCATGATTTCAGAAGCAGCTGAGGAGGCAAACAATGTTTTAGTATGTACTGAAATAAAACCCTGTAAACAGTAGACATAGATTAACAGATATTGATTCATAGCTAAAATATGTAGCACATTAAAAAAGGAACAAAGAGAACATGGAAAATTTATATTGTTTTTATAAACAAAATAAGAAGAATTTGTTAACAAAGTGAAGAAAACATTTGTGAGATTACAGCAGTACTTTTCAGACCTAGGCAAAAATGCCAGTGGGATCTTTAGAATAACTGTACAAGTGTTTCTTAGAAATTCTGGGTCCTAGAATTCCACTGTTTTCCCACCAGCACCTTCTGAATTGAAAAAAAAACCAAACCAATGCTTTTTGTCACTGTCTTCTACCATAGCAGCTCATTTGGGATTTGAATGTGGAAAACATTTACTAGCTTAACTTCACATATATAGTGTATTGTTCCTAGAAGTCTTTGTAACATGGAAAGGCGACATGTCTGAAAAAGTTGTTCATGATTTTGGAAGCTGACAAAATATTCAGATATAAAGCCTATTTATTTAACTCTTATTAGTGTTAATAAATAGCAAAATATCTGTTGAATTAGTATGACAGTAAAAGAAATGCAGTCAGTGTCTGATGTGTTCAGATTGTATGTGCATTTAGAGAAAAAAGTTTAGATTGATGAACAGTGTAAATGCATCACTCTTGGGCCTTGGCACTGGAGTATGTTATAATTATAACATAATGAGATAATAAAGAGACACTGACTTTTTTTTTTATTTTTTATTTTTTTTTTTTTAATTTAGAGAGGCTTGGGGATATGAATAGTTGAAAACAGAGAATACCAATTAGCTTTTCCTTTTCCCTCTTCTGCCTTCTCTTCCCCAGACCTTTTCTGTTACAGATTTATTTCAGAATTACAGTTCACATATTTTTGTGATAATAGGTGTCTTTGAATAAGAAACAAAATGTATCACATATAGGACATTCATTTTCAGCATGCTATACACAAAGGTGGAATTGAAGAGACAAATTTGGTTTAGATTTCAGATTTTTTAGATTTCAGACTTTTGAAACTTTTAATTTCAAATTTCAAAAACATGATGTTTGATGGACTCCAAAACTGTTATTTCATATATAGTAAATCTGATATTTATTGAAAATGTTAGAAAAAGAAATCTAGCTATCATAATTTAAATATCATCTTATTCACACTCTCTTCAGGTTACTTTAAAACAGGCCTAGAAGGGTCTTCAATTAAATTGCATTTAAGCCAGCACACTTTGCAGGTGTCCAGTATAATGAACACTTTAAATGGCTATGCTCTAAGGTTAATTTGTTCTGTAAAATTGCCCAGACCCCTCTAGAGTATTCATTAGTAGAATAAAACAGAGCCCTAATCCAGATAGATGCTAAAGGATTATCATTATTGCTGTAAGGATGACTTTGATAAAATTCTAATTGGTATTGCCGCGTGGGGACTGAACAAATGAAGCAGATTATGATAAATACTGGGTTTCAGACCTCTCTAACTAAATTCTGAGACTGGGGTAAAATAAAGTGATAAAATTCATCTGAAAACAGATAGCTACCTCAATTCACTCCAGATTTTCTTTGAGTGGCATGAAAGATAAAATTATACTCAACTACAGATAATTACACCAAATGTCAGCACAATACAATTAGAAATAAAAGACCATTTCAGCACTCATTTTGCTTTTAACAGCATCTTCATTGCAAACAGTCTTTTGTCTCATTAATGCAGGACTGACAGATTTGAACCTGTACTTCTGCAGATTAATCCAAAATACTATCAAACATGATCATTATCTTTTTCTCTCTGCATTATATAAAAAGGACACATTTTCTGCTGAGCCACTTAAACACAAGAGAGAATTTAAAATATCTAAATAAAATGAAAGGAAACCATCTTATTTTGTGTTTAGAATGTTCTGGTTTTGTCTGGGGTAGAGTTGATTTTCTTCACAGCTACTATGAGTCTATGTTTTGGATTTGTGCTGAAAACAGTGTTGATAACACAGGGATGTTTTAGACACAGCTGACCAGCACTTACACAGAGTCAAGGCCTTCGTTCCTTCTCGCGCTACCCCACCAGTGAGCAGTCTGGAGGTACACAATAAGCTGGGAAGGGACACAGCTGGAACATCTGTTCCCAACTGACCAAAGGAATATTCCATATAATATAATGTCATACTCAGCATATAAAGCTGGAGGAAGAAGGAAGGGAGTATGTTTGGAGTGATGGAATTTGTCTTCCAAGTAACTGTTAAGACATGATGGAGTCCTGCTGTCCTGGAGATGGCTAAACACCTCCCTGCCAATGGGAAGTAGTGGATGAATTCCTTATTTTGCTTTCATCGCGTGTGTGTGGCTTTTGCTTTGCCTGTTAAACTTATCTCAACTGTCCTGGTCTGAGTAAGAATAGAACTAATTCTGTTGACTGATTTCACTTTTCAGTTCAGTTCTTCTAACTAACTGCACTTTCTAAAGTTAACAGCCTGTTTTCACAGACAGTGTCTGCTGCTGGCAGTTATAACACTCCAAGGATTGGTGTGCAGACCAAGGCCATCTTGTGTACCACATTGGGGGGTGCAGGAAAGGGAAAGGCCACACCTGCAGGGAGGAGCGGACAGGGCAGGTGACCCCAAAATGACCAATAAGGTATTCCATCCCATATATGTCATATTTGGTATAAAGCAGAGGGATCTGGAGGGTCTACAGCTTGCTTGCTAGCTTGCTTGCTCGTTTGCTCTCTGGGGGCTCACGGGCCCTTTTCCCCTCTTGGACAGCTTTGCCAGCTTTGCTTGGCTTGGCTCGGGTCCTTTTTTGTTTCCTTCTTTGGAGCATCCAAAGAGGACTCCATTCTGCTATCGAACCAAATTGGTGTGTTCCTGAATCTGGTACCTGAATCCAGCTCCTGAACACAGCTCCCATCTGCTGCGGGGCCCAGTCTGGGACTCCCCTGTTGCCTGGTCCACAGCATCGCTGATGGTGATGTAATTACCAACAGGGGGTTGGGATCGATGCTAGTTTTGTATATATTTGTAAATATTCTAGTTTTATTATTATTATTTTCATTTTCATTGAAGCTGTTCCAATTTCCTTTTCTAATTGCTAAGTCTCTCTCCCTTATTTCCTTCTCTTCCCCTTTGGGGAGGGAGGAGGGTTAACTGAGAGCATCTGTTATTGGTCTAAGGGGCCATCCTGACACTAAACCGTGATATTCAACCCACAGGTTTTGTCACTTTTACCCTTCCAATTCTGTCCCCCATCCCACTGGGGAGAAAGTGAACAAGCGGCTATGTGGTGGCTTGTTGTCTGTTGGGATTAAACCACAACAAAGCTCTAAAACTGGTAAAATTCCTGTGTCATGAAACTGCAATTTCTATGCCATTAAAACATCATGAGTTGAGTTAAATATTCATTGTATAGGTCCATCAAATAGAAATTTTAATTCTTTGTTTGACATTATGGTGTTTGCACATAGCAAAAATATAAAACATTGTTTGTTTTTACTGAACTGGGGTTTTCCCAGTCTATGATTTAAATTTAATTCCATCTGTATTTACAAAAGTTACCCCAAATTGTTGATGGACTCTAAAAATAATAGGCAGGAATTTGCTATATGAATTATGTAGAATTCAAAGATAAATAAAAAGCCTAAAATAGGGGAAATAAAAAAAGTATAAGGTCTGGTTTTATATTATTTTTGAAAAAAAAAATTGTGGCAGGTTACTGAAAATATATTTTCAGCAGTCTTCAAGCAAATATATAAATTTTCTTTCATTACATTGTTTGCTTAGAATTACTAAAGGATATAGCTGACTGTAGTCTGAATAAAAGATGCTATATTATTCAGGCAGATCAAAATAATGTGATTTTGCAGTGGATCTGATTTATTTCTATAAGCAAGTTCACAGATTTAACTATTTTAAAATATGTGTTCCTATGACTTCATTTTACTGCTGATAGTCATCTGTTCCTTCACACTGTATTGGAAAATAAAATGAGATAATATGATCTGTTCAGGAGTTTTTCCTCATTAATATTTCCTAATGATGTTGTAAGGCTTTCTCACGTATATTATACGTTATCAGAAGGCAGCATTGAGACCACAACCACTTCCACCACAGGGTCCTGTAATGTATGTTTGTAAGAGACCTAGTATACATATTTAGTCAAAAACTCAGGGTTCAGGTATATAGCTCTTGCTCTTTTTTACTCTATCACATTGTTAACTACAGATTCAATGAGCATGTGTGATGTTTTTATCATAAGATATATTGATCAGGAGAGCTTCTGCAATTCTATTTCATCCATGTGTGTCAAAAGGATATTTCAAATGGACCTTTTATACCTGTCCAAGTGTGCACTAGTAACATATTATGATGCCAGTTGCAAACAAGACTGAGGTGTTCTGCATCATCTATCCTCAGGTCAAAAGCAAATAATGAACAAAACTTCCACATATTCTCTGACAGAGAAGTTTAATGGAAAGTGGTAATATAACTTTGTGTAGCAAACATTTTCCATTTTTTTTCAACTATATCAACTGCTTAAATAAAAAAGATATGCCCCATGCTGACCCCATCCAAAATATCACTTTAGTGTACAGTTTTATGTACTACTATCCCTATAAATTTATTTAAATATACTTTTATAGTGTAGCACAGACTTGTTATGGGAAAGAACATGGAGGCCTAACAAACACATTGTTTTCTGCTCTCAGTTCTGAAACAGAGATATTTAATTTTCCTCTCCCTATCAGCCCTGCTCCACTTCATCTTTTCACATGTGACATTTGCTGCTCTCTTCTGCCTATTTCCTAAATGTTTTCTCTGTCTTGACAGAAAACAACTCCAGTTGTATTACCTATTCACTTTCTGATTTTGTGTGATGGTGATATGGGTTTACGTGTATTTCTGTTTGAGTCTGGCCATCTCTGAACATCTCTTTCTAATCTAATCTAATCTAATCTAATCCCTCTAGCCAAAGCTGAGAAATCTTAAAAATAGTCATGACCAGAATCTTCTTGCAAAGCAGGAGCAAGCAGATTGCTACATGAATATCCCTGTCACAAATTCAATCTTATATTTTTGTTTACTTACTATATAATCTGTTCCCAATTATTCTACTTTTTTTTCTAGAATCATGTAGATGTGCTGCAAACTATGTATATTGTCTTATAATATGTGCAGTCAACAGAGCTGATTCCTGAGAGTTTGGGACATTACATCTGGTAGTGATAGACATATAGGTAATATAAAATATCATTAAAAGCTTAAAGAAAATTAGATCTTAAAATGGTAACAATCTTTCTATTTCTAATACCACCTACTAGTGCATTGAACAGAACATGTATCTGAAAAGTCCTAATTGGAGAACAAAGGAGAAAGCATTTCCACCATCCTTCATTGAACAGGAATTCGTTCAGCTTATATGGAAGATTTAAAATTTATTTTTAGATTATATTTAACTGATTAATTATAATGGACCTAAATGTATTAACAAAAATCTGAAGCTAAATACCAGGGAATACAGGTAAGTGATAAAACAATATATAGTTTGATTTCACCAGCTGTTTAAATGAGTTCAGTCAGTGTGCTGGTGATTAAAATTAATTATTTTTCAACAGTCATGCAAATTTTCTGTATAAAAGATTTTCAGTAAAAGAAAAACGTGACATAGTGGAACTAAGACTGCTGACATATTTTTCATGCTGATTTCTGTCAGTTAAAGCTGATAAAAAGAGTTGAAAGACAGAAAAGGAGAGAAAAATTAAGAACTTCTGATTAAAACAAAATGCAGACCCATGCAATTTTGTGATTTATTTTCTTTCCCAGAAAAACATTATTAAGACCCTATGGATAAGACATTTTGAATGCTCCAGTTATAGTGCTGTTACTTACCATGGAAGATCTATCTCAATTTGCTGTTCCAGTGTCTCAAGCTTTTCTACTGTTAAGTGCTGTTGATGTCTCTTATTCCGCATCCTTGTAATTTCACCTATGATACGTTCCTATAGCAGAAATGTTCACTGGAAAATTGCTGACTCCTGTATTATCATAAAATCAGATTTAAACTAGTGTGTACCTTTCTTCTTCCTCTATTCACAAATCATTATATACAGACACAAACTGTATCTTTTCAGCTCCCATATCCTTCCAAATCTTTTTTCCTGTCCCATATGTCTACCTTCATGCTTCTTATTGTCTTCTGTTGTCTCCTATACCCTGAGCTATAATTGAATT
This sequence comes from Megaceryle torquata, assembly GCA_024611175.1. Classification (NCBI taxonomy): domain Eukaryota; kingdom Metazoa; phylum Chordata; class Aves; order Coraciiformes; family Cerylidae; genus Megaceryle; species Megaceryle torquata. The sequence continues at coordinate 9,230 of JANIJG010002758.1, read as the reverse complement.
AAATGCTTAAATCAATGTACTAAATAATGTTTTTACCTAATTTAGGTTCAGCATGGAACATATTATTAGGTCTGAGGAATATAACTTTTTCTTTTTTTCTATCTAATATTATCTGAAATTTTGTTCTCAAAACAGGCTTTTAATTTACATTCCATTTAAGTCCATATCTGAATTACTAGACATTCAAAGTTTGTGGGTTTAGGAAACACTAAGAGCAAAGAAAATATAAGGAAAAGGAGAATAGTAAATTGTTGGAAAAATACAAGAGAAATGTATCAAAATAATTAAGTATAACTTTCCTATTCAGCACCTCTATCAAATGCTCGTCAGCTCAGTATACCTTGCTGGTGATGCACATAAAATATTGCTTTGTACTTCCCTATACAACAAACATCCAATAATATTCATTAAAAGAACGTAGTATAATCCCAAAGTCTTAAAATTATCTCAGGGAGACACTAGTAATCTTCCTATTGCCTGAAAGAACATTTATGATTTTAGCTTCTTTTATTTGCTGGGTAACTTATTTCACAGATTTCCATTAAATCTAAAAATGTGCTGTCAGATCGAGAAAGCACCCTTACATGTCCTGTGGCAAATTCATTGCAGTGGCAAAGTTCTTTAATAAACATAACTTTCTTAATTACAGTATTTCAATAAGCTTTTTTTTATTTCTCTCTTTTTGATTCGGATACCATACAATGAGATGTCGTACATGAATGGTGTTGCCTAAAAGTATTCTCACATAAATTTTGGATAGGAAGCATATGTACACCAGGGCATGTTTGCTCTCCATTGGGTAACTGTAATTATATTTGCTGCGTCATCATGTCTTGTAAGTGAACTTTTCGCTCAGCACATTAGTACATGATATTGTTACAAAGCCATTTGCACTACCTCGGTATTTACTACAGGATGAAGTTCAAATAAATGGTTTTGACATAGACAGCACAAAGTGATCTGTGAACTTTTAAACATTTTCCTTTCTGCTACTGTTTGGTGGCAGTGGATTTCTTTCTATTTTGCTTGAAGATTTTGGTTTTGGATTATTCTGTGTATTCAGCCTGGAAAATCTTTCAAATAAACTGCTAATCTATCCAGTTTTAATTGTTTAAAAGGGACAACTTTTAATATTAAATAATTTCTGGATGCATCTGTGCCAAGAAAATATATTAAAAGGCCAGGCACAGCCCAAGTGTGATTTAGAAGCAGAGAGCCTTCTCAGTGTAGGGATTGTTGCCTGTACTGCATGTCAAAACCAAATTTGGATGAAATGGAGGGCTGCTGAACAGAGATGCAGAATGACAGTTTGCAGATTTGCAGCCACACTCTCACTTCTGTTCCATACAGAGTCCAAGCACAACAGCAAGAAAATGGGAGAGGGACTAATGGTGAACCTAAAGGCCTCTTTTCTCCCCTGAGTGTATCCATATTATCCTAATTATATTTCTTAAGCCTGTGCATCCAATATGAAACCTCTGAGTTAATCAGTCTTCAAAATATTCATTAATAAATACTGTGTATAAGAGGGAAATATACACTCACATATAGGATATGGATTATGAACTAAAGTAATCCTAGAAATCTTAAATGTAACTGCTGCCTTTGGAGTAATAAACTGCATAAGAAACCCAGGCATCCAATGTGAATAGAAGGGTCCCTGAAAGGTCAAGTCAAAGCTTGCACAATACCAAACTTTAAGGCTAATTTTCAAAATGCAGACCAAACAATTTTAATCTTTCCCTCATCCTCTTTCTTACACACATTAGAAATACACTTTCAGATAAATATATTCAGTCAATTTTTAAAGAACTTTAGTTTCAGAGGCAAATGGGAAATTAGAAGTTGAATTTGATCTCAGATTCTATTTGCACTGACTTGTATCTCAGTTTATTGCTCTCAGTCTAAGTCTCAGTTTAGTAACATTTGATATGTGTTGCAAATAAGTAGTGTAATTTACAGTCTGTTACACAATTGTGTGATGTGCCATAAAGAAACAAGAATGTTGAATTAATGATTTAGTAAGTATTTAAACATGATAAAATGAAAATATCCCTGTCTTCTCTTCATTGAAACAACAGAACTATTACTACTCCTTGATTTTTCTCCAGTCTTTTGGTTCAGGGAAGCATTTTTAGTCTGCATGGCATAATTATCCATTAGGTACATGCAATCCAAATTAAGAGAAAGGATGAAAGTTTGAAGAGCTTTTCCCACTTTCTCTGAAATAATAAAATGATCTATTTACAATAACTATTAATGTGGAAAAGCTAGCCTGGAACTACTTAGTAGTAGTTCTGTACTTAATAAAAGTCCTTAATAAATGTTACCCTCTCAGTCAAAGTTCTGATAAACTTCAACCTTTTACTGTGTCAATAAGGAATGATTTCCTCTTCCATTCCATGCAGGGAATCATACTCTCATCAAGGCCAGTGACAAACCAAGTCTAAGAAAAATTCTTCATTGCTGAAAGGAGGCTAGAAGTTTTTAGTCCTCATTTACAATAGTGTAAGAGATATTTCCAAAATAATGATCTTAACATTAATGATTTTAATACAGTTCTAATATTAAATATGTTGCTTATATGTTACAGTGCAAGTCACAAACCAGAGTATAATCATTATACAAGTGGAAATATCTTGGAGGTGAAATAGTTAACATCAATGGCACTTAAAAGATTGTAATAAATAAAAAATTAAGTTGAACTAAAAAAAAGGTAAGTTTTTAAATATAATTCTGTTACTAGTAGTGTCAGATAACAAATGCAGAGAATTGGAAATTTTATTAGAATAATTCACCTCTTGTTCTTACATGAGTTCTAATGCAAACTGGATTTACTTTCCCTCTTCTCTGTTATTCTTCCCAATACTGTACTTCACATTTAAGAATGAAAGCTACAAAGAGAAACAGCTATAAAATATATAAATATACATTTGTATTAAGACAAAATGGTTGAAAATGTAGATAAATATTACTTCAATTACACACAGCAATTTTTGACAAACTAACCTTATGTATTCTATGAATTACATGCAAAATAATTACATGCATCTTCCACTGAATCAAGTGACATGCCAGTTAAACATATGAAGACGACTATATAAATCATCAAGAATTTTTGTTGGCTCAGTTTTGGGCTATCATTTTCCTGTTCTAATGGGCTTGGCTATGCCTTCACCTATGCTTTTCTGTACTGCATTGAGCATCAACAAGTGAAATTACTATTATATAAGTATTATTTTTCTTTATGTATGTTTGAAAAGTCTCACTTTATAAAGCATTATGAAGAGTTATCTTTAGTTCAATTTATTGTTCAATTACATTCTTATTATGCAAATTGCACATCAGAATAACAAATGATAGTCTGAATGTTAATGCAGTACTGCTGTTAATTTTTCCATTTATATTTACTCCCATATTTTTTTTTAGTTTTCCATGTTATTAAAAAAAAATACAATTTTCATTTTGTAACTAAAAAAAAAAAACAAAAACAACCAAACAAAAACAAACAAAAAAAAACCCACCAAAACCCAAACATTTTAAGAACCAGGAACACTCTAAATTATCCCCAAACTACTAATTAAGACTAAAAATTACAGCAGGTTCACTTCTCAGAATTTGAATTTTTTAAGAGGAATATGATCTAGACAGATTTTATTACTCAGGGAACCTGAAGGAAAATAATTAAGCTTTGTCCATATTTCTTAGCAAGAGTTTTAATGAGACTCAATCTCTATAGACACCTATTGCACATACGGATTTATGGAAAAATATTAAAGGATTCAGTAATGAGATTTTCTGCTAGTGAAAAAGACTGTTCTAATTCATACACTGATACAGTCAGAGCCCAAACAAAATATGTGCTCTCTAATCAGTCAGTTACTTCAGCAAAAATTGTCCTATACACTGTTTGTAAATATAGCATTGAAGCAAATTAATGTATTAGATAAAACAGTTCTGTGGAAAACTGCATGGATGCAAATATAGAAACTGGATAGTAAATTATATGTTAATGGCTTGAAACTATGAAAATAAGAGCTAGAAATAAAACTGATTGGAGGATGGTGCACATTTGCTTGAAAAATTTTTCTTTGTCAGCATTTTCTGATTAAGTAAACTGAACATTTCAGAAAGGCTACTTTGAAAGCTCTATATAAAATTTGTGGATGACACTAAGCTAGCTGTGAATCCTCATACACCAAGGCAAGAATCAGGGCAAGATCAAAATGCACAGTGACCATGACAAATTAAGTCTAGTCTAAAATTATGACAAATTGTAATAACAGTACTAAAAGGTACAATATTTCAAAAGAAATAAAATAAAAAATATGAGCTGGAGAAAAAGAATCCTGAAAAGGTCCATGAGCCAACTATGAAACAGCAGTTCATACTGTGGGAGTGTCTGCATCTCCTCCCACCTTGGTAAAATGTCCCAGGTAACAACAGATTACACAGCGGGAATGAAAGTCTATACAGAATATTTGTATACAATGCCCAAACCTTTCTGTTCTGATGGTGTGTGCCAAAAGTGGAGGTTGCTAAGAAAGAAGCTACAAATTTCTACCATACAAGGATGCAGGGACTTGTTAATCAAACAAGGAATTAGTTCAAGAAACCCCCCAGAAAGAATAAGAAGCATTAAAAATAAAAAGTTTAGTAGTGTTGAGAGAGAGGAAGGGAAACAGAGCAGCAGTGAGAACATGTTCTGGTGGTGTCAGAGTCTCACTGGGACATCATGGCCTATGCTCATATTCATCTGGCTATCAAACAACACCCCTGGTCCTTTTCCTCCAGGACCCGGCACTTGGCCTTGTTGCAACTCATACAACTGGCCTCAGCCCATTGATCCAGTCTGTCCAGATAACTCTGTAGAGCATTCCTACCCTCACGAGATTAACATATTGCCCGATTTAGTGTTGTCTGTAAACTTACTGAGGGTGCACTCAATGTCATCCAGATCATTGATAAAGATATTAAACGCAACAGGTCCCAATACTGAGCCCTGGGGAACACCACTTGTGACTGGCTGCCAAATGGATTTTAAATCCATTGACTACAACTATTTGGGTTCAGCCAACCAGACAGATTTTTACTCAACAAAGAGTACAGCCATCTAGCCAGTTTCTCCAGGAGAATGCTGTTGAAAATGGAGTCAAAAGCTTTATTAAAGTTCAAGTAAACAACATCCATAACCTCTCCCTCATCCACTTAATGGGTCACCTTGTTATAGAAGGTTAGTAAAGCAGGATCTGCCTTTCATAAATGCATGCTGACTAGGCCTGATCACCTGGTTGTCCTGTATGTGCTGCATGATGGTACTCAAGACAATCTGCTCTATAACCTTCCCTGGCACTGAGGTCAGACTAACAGGCCTGTAGTTCCCCAGATCCTCCTTCCATCCCTTCTCATAGATGGACATCACATTTTCTAACCTTCAGTCAACTGGAACCCCTTTTAGCCAGGACTACTGATAAATGATTGAAAGTGGCTTGGTAAGCACTTCCACCAGCTGCCTCAGTACCCTTGGGTAGATAGATCTCATCCTACCTCATAGACCTGTGTGTGTCTAAGTGGTGTACTAGGTCACTAACCATTTTTCCCAGGATCATGAGGGCTTCACTCTGCTCCCCATATCTGTTATCCAGCTCAGGGGGCTTGGTATCCAGAGAACAAATGGTCTTACTATTAAAGACTGAGGCAAAGAAGGCATTTCATTAATAAATCTTGAATTGCTGATAAACCAAACTGTCGAACATATACTTAAGTACCTCAGACTTTTCCTCATTTTTTGTCAGTATGTTTTCCCCACAACCAGTAAAGGATGGATATTCTCCTTAGTCCTTCTTTCGTTGTTAAAGTATTCATAGAAACTTTTAAAATTGTCTTTTACCACAATAGCCAAATTAGCCCCAATTGGGCTTTGACCCTTCTAGTTTAATTCCTGCATAGCTTCACAATATCTCTGTAGTCCTTCTGACTTGCCTGCCTCTTCTAAAGTTTATAAACTCTCATTTTCTTATCCTAAGTTCCATCCAGAAAATTAGTTGTAAGGATATAAAAAATAAAATAAATAAATTAAAAAAAAAAATCCAGTGTTGTTTAGTTAACCTTGTGAAAAAGCTCTGTATTTCTATCCTCCCCTGTCTTTCCAACACTGCCAGTAAAGCTGCTATAACAGACTCTGGCCTCCCAGCTAAGGTTTTATGACTTTTTGTTCTCCAGCTATTCACATTTTCTTCTTTAGACACACTCACCAGGTTGTGTTACCATGGAATGAATACTGGTAAGGATACAACATATTCAAAGCAATCATTTCTCACTTGGTATCACTTGCTTCTTTTTGCAGGGTTACTATGGTTATACCCTACCATGATTTGCATTGGATTAGTGGAATTTCCCTGTCTCTTTAATGGAAGGGAACATATGGCACATAGCTTTAAAAGTGTGCTACCAAACATAATGAATATTGGATTGACATTGTTACACCCATAGGCTTTGTTGATAAAAACAAATATTTACACACTATGACATTCTTTCTGCAGATTGCTACCCCTACTTAGTGTATGATTCATGAGAAAAAAGGATCGAATAAAACAGACTTGGCAAATGGGTAGAAACAGAAATAAACAGAGTAGAATAAAATTAAAAATATTACAGAATGCATGACCATATTGCCATTGCTAGAAACAGACTATAAACTTTTTACTGATTTTTGAGGGTCTCAGGACTGAGTCTTGTCATCTGTTTCAGCTTTTCTTGACATGCCTGTAGTTTTGTTTTACTTGATTTCTGTGTGAAAAAAAAATCTCTAATTGACAAGGTATCCATAACTAATTTGTTTTATTTCTCTTTGTGTGGTTCAACCATACAGATATAGGGTTTTTTTTATATAAAGTAGTTAGTCTGTGTATAATGAGATATTATGACTTTAAAATAACGATGTAGCACAGACAAATACAGACCTGGTATGATAGCAAAGGCCTTGTGAAGCTGAGACAGCATGAGACACAGAAGAGCACAGACCTGGAATGATGAGTAACAAGGAAATAAGCAAGAATTCCAGTGGGTTTTGGCTGTGACAAAGCCCTGACTTCCTACTAATCCCTATCCTCCATTACATCTCAAGATCTCCTAACCTGTGAAAGTCATGCCAGTTTCTTCACTGTGGCTCCTTGTATTTTAGAGGGGAGACATAGCTATTAGCCTCTGTGGTATATGAAACGATGCTTCTTGAACTTCTCAAGTGAGTAAGAATTTGCTAAGTTGCAACCATGTTACGTGTAACTATCTTCAGACTTGATAGGTTTGAAGTTGCCTTGACTTTGATTTATTTTAAAATTCAGGGAAGTGACTATTTTGCAGTGAATGGAAAATATTCTTGCTGTGGCAGACATACTGGAATCACTGCCTGTACATTGCATGGCATCCCTTTATGATATAAAGTTCTTAAATTTTACCAATTTAGGTATAATAATGTATATATGAAGTACATATGGATAATATATATCCATAGGTTTGTCACATATGTATGTATGCATGTGTCTGTATACATATGTAAACACAAAGATGTATACATAGATATAAACGTCAGAATTTCACAAAGGTTGATGCTTGCAATTAGAGTTTCATAGATAAACAATATGGTCATAAAATTATCCAAATTAATTTTGTACTCTGAGAAATCAGAGCTTATCTGATATAAATAATAACTGCTATGTGTTGTGTGGGTTTTTTGCTGTTCTTGTTTGGTATTTTGTTGCTAATCTATGTACTAGAGTCTTTTGCTAATCTATGTACTAGAACTGCAGAAGGAAGGGTTAGTCCCACTATGATTTTTTCCAAGGGAAAAAGTATGCAGCTGACTACAGATATGCTTTAGGTAATAAATAGTAATTAACTATTTAATGGATTTCTGTTATATTATGAAATAATAGCCACTCATATAATGGAAATCATGTTAGTCTTATGGATTGTTTTAAGAATATATGGCGATGTATTGCCCTGTTATCAGGAGCCTTTCTTTTCCTGCCTCTCAGAAAATGAAGCACATTTCCTCTATTTCTCCTTGTTATGTACTTTTTTTTGGTGACTATTTCATAAGGCGGTTGGACAACTTCATATTGTAACACTGATGTTCTGCCTCATACTGAATATAAATCATATGTATGGCAGCTCCTGGCACCCCACATTGTACTGACACTTCTGTTTGTCTTCAGATGTGTTTTTAAACATCTGTAAATTTTCAGTTCAGCTAGCACAATTTCTCACATTACAGATATTCTTGATCTCAAATGTCTGTTAAAAAGAATATTAGTAGGTGTCAATCAGTGAGTCTTTGGTGCTCTTACTGCAAGGTAATGACACTAAATACCTTACTACTTCACCCTGTAGGCTTTCAATATCTGTTTATTATTCCAACACTGATTTCTGGTAGGCCATACTATGTAGGCTATATGTCTAAACCCAGACTTCATGGCTTATTATTTGAAGTCATGTTGAGTAATCTACAGCTTATTTTCAGACATTACTGTATTAAACCTATCACATCCTGCAAAACCAGTTTTGTCTTGCAGGCAGTCACCTTTTTTTTTTTTGCTGTCACATCTTCCAGTAAAGCTATCTTGGGGGAATGTTAATAATAGAACTATAAAAAAAATAGAACTGGAGGGTACTTTAAAGGTTCATATAGTCCTGTAGCTTTCAAACTGTTGTTAACTGATCTAAAAAATCCATGGACTATTTCTTAAACTTCTTAAAACTTTAGCTTTCTGAAATTTGCTGAAATTGTACAAGAGGTTCTATATAGTTCTGCTGTTTAATCACATCTCAAATTGGTATGAATATCTCCTGCAATTTAAAAAATGACCCTTTATCATCCTCCAGAGTTCAGAAGACATGTTGTCTGAAAAGTTGCTTAATTATTTTTGGTTTAAAACCCAGAAAACTGCTGGGGATGATAGGAGGGGACAACCCAATGGAACAGCTCAATTCCAATAGTGATAAGAAAAGCAGTTCCTTCTTGTTGTCACATGGTTGTCATTGCTTTGAGTCAAGACTATTATTTTGTTCCAGTTTTGAGGGACAATTACAGAGTTGCTTAGAATCAAAAAGTTCATAGCAATGGTTTTCTATATCATCAGCTTTTTTTTTTTTTTTTTTTTTTTCTGGCACCAATGAAATTTTTGTGTTTGACATATTTCCTTTTTTTTTAATTTTTTTAATTATATTTT
>JANIJG010002756.1:0-17002 GCA_024611175.1 Megaceryle torquata | reverse complement strand
AGGAGAAAAAACCCAACAGTATTAACAATAATATTAATGAAACAATATATACAGAGTGATACAAAACCCACTGAACCACCCAAACCTTCATCAGCCACACCTGAACCAAAGACAAGCCTTGACTGGCCCACCCCCTACCCTTATATAACTGGTATGATGTCAGTATGGTATCAAATAACCTGTTGGCTGGTTCATTTATCTATCCTGGCTGTGGGCCTTCCCATCTTTTGATGGAAATTAACCCTAGCCTAGTTGAACCCAGGACACATGGGATGCCTTGTTGGGCCAGTTTAGGGTCACTTAACCTGTCTGCTTCTCGAAGTAGGTGCAACTTCTTACTTACTGTACCCACAATGTAGCACATAAGATTTAGCAGTGACCTTGCTCTGCAGAGGAGTAAGACTAAGCAAAAGCCTGTCTGCATACTGGTCCTTGGTAGTAATTATAAAGACTAAGTGTTTCCACTTCTAGAAGCATACACTGCAGAAATATGCTGTTAACTTAAAACATCCAATTACTTAGAAGAGACTTAGATGAAAAATAAAATCACTGAACGAAATTAATTCTGTTCTTAACTCAAACCAGGACACACCAATACATTTTCTTCTTGGGAAAAGGACCTCAACCAAACTCATTCTGCATGCTCTGTGTTTATATCTCTTCTGATATTACTGTAATTTTTATTCTGCTAGAACAAATGTTACATGGCAAAACCAGGTATTCAGTATTCAAGTAATCAGCATTCCCATTACTTCCAGGCCTGATTATTGCTCATATACAATTTTAAATTTACCAAACCATGCCAAGTCTTTTCTAAACCTCTCCCCCTCACTCAGCTAACTAGCTGGTGGTAGCTAATTTAAATCTACAACCTGCACTCTGTTCTTCTGCCCCAGGCACCAAGAAGCCTCATATTCCAACAGGCACCAAACATTTTAGCACACCAAAGCTGATCTTTCTCATCTGTTTGACTGCTGCTTTGATTCCTCCACATGAACCTTGATACATTGATCTGTCCCTCCCTTACTTCCAATGAAGGCGTTTATAATGTTTTAATGGCCTCTTCTACTCAGGCTGTGAATATCCTGCTCTGTTAGACATCTAGTAAATCCAACACATTATATGTTATCTAAACATTTAGAGGATTTTTTTTTTCTTAAAGTCAGCTATTAAATATTTCTAGTGGTATTCAGATTTTTTTTTTTTTTTTTTTTTTTTTTTTTTTTTTCGCTTTCGCGCATTTTTTTTTGTTTTTTTTTTTTCCCCCCCCTCAGAAACCTAAATTTTTTAAAATTTTTTTTTTTTTTTTTCCTGTTTTTTTTTTTAACTTTTTTTTTTTTTTTTTTTTTTTTTTTTTTTTTTTTTTTTTTTAGGGACTTCAGGACATTCCTGTGTTGTGGATATCTGCAAGTTATCATCAACATCACACACTGGTTTGAGAGATTAAATAGATCCAGGTGAATAACTAATGAAAAGAAAGCATAGGTTGTTACCCTTTGCTCCTATAATGAAGTGCTGCAGCATTAATTTCCTGACTGTCTTGTAATTTGATTTCTTATAAACTGTAATGTCACTCCCATTAATAACTGCACAAAGATATGACAGGTGGTCAACTTGTGCAGGGATGCTGTAATGGACATGAATTATTCCCTGAAAGATGTGAGATTAACACATCTGCTGCAGGCACAGGAACAGCTATCCTGTAATGGATAGTCTGTTTACTTTGCCAGTGCTCTATAAATCCTGTAGAAGGTAGCTTTATACAACTTAACCAAATATTCACATTTTAAAATCCATGAATGTAAAAGGCTAATTCCAACCCTCCGCCATCAGCATTTAGGGATATATTTTCCTCAGCTGTTGTCGGGGGGAAAACACAGAGACAGTACACCTCCTTTGAAGTGGTGCTGGGCTGAGTACAGCATGGCACTGTGAGGGTTTCCACTGATTATGGTGATTTTCCCAGATCTGGGGGTGTGACAAAGTCTGTCACAGCAGAGGCACAAACCTAGATGTCCCCACTGGATGTAAGGGTGGCAGTGTAGCCATGTCAATGCCCCATGAGCTATGGGCTCAATTGTGGGAAAGAACTGTCTTGTACATCATTCTGTATCACATTAGCAATATTTAGGGAAAACATGATTCTAAATCCAGATGTTATTATGGCAAGCCTTCAATGGCAAAAGCAAATTTACCAATGCAAATGGAAGTACTGACTTTGTAATCAGCAGTTAGCAAGACTCAGCCATGTGCCTTAGGTGCAGCAAGAGGAAAGCTCATTATTTGGTATATTTAATATACATGACAATTTATAACAAATTTTAGATCAAGGTGTATTTTAAACTTCTGTTCAAAACTGAAAATTACCAGTTGTATGGTTTGCATGTCTAACACACTGAAAAAGTTAGATTCCAATATGTCTTACGAGGGTCCAGTACTGTCTGTTACTGTAATAGACCTATGACCGTCCTACTTGAAGGAGTAAATTTCACACTTTAAAGACTGAATTTCCTATGTAGAAGTCATACAAATGATATGTAAACCCTTGATGAAATGAGTCATCAGCTACCAAAACTCTAAGTACCAGAAAAAAGAAGCTAAACACAAGGTGCTGGCAATTAAACAGTTTAATTCTCCCTTTTACATAGAGAATTTAACTCATTCTAGGAAAAAAACCCCAGCATTTTAATGCAATACAGAGAACAGTGGCTTATTCTGCTTATAAGGTGGGTCAAAAAAAACCCAGCTGATTACTTTCACTCAATATTGTAGCTGGTTTGTAAATATATTCTAGTTTAAACATGTGACCTCTAATTGAAGGATGTTAAAATATGCAGAGTTTGAGGAAGGTCTCTGTAGCAAGCCCCAAAGAGTCTTTGCTCCATTTGTTAAAGCAATTTAGTAATAACAAATCAGCTTTGTGGTCAGAGATCATAATTTCGACAAAAATGTAAAAAGTCTTTCAGAAAAAAAGTGCAAAGATGTCTGTTGAAGCCCAAGCTGTGTGTATGTGTAAAAACATGCGTGTTTCTATGTGTGTTTCTACCTCACTGATAGAAACACTGAGGCCACTAACCAGCAATTACATTTTCTATCGAGACATCAGTGGTGTTCTTGTATTTATAAACTATTCAAAATGTATGAGAAAATAGGGTGAGGAGGGAGGAGTGACAGCAGTGCAATAACTTGAAAATTAAAAGAATGACTGCAACACTTTGTATCAATTTCTAGCAGGCAGAGACATGTCAGATAGTATTTAAACCATCTGTTGGAAACATTTGGATTATTCTTATCATCACATTATCTCCCAGGTAGCATTTCCTCCAATAAATAAAAGGAATTTGTGCTTCAAGATAAAAATAAGATTAATTATTAACTTGTTCAAAGTTTCCATTTATGGACATTTTCTTTCGTGGTTCTTCTCTGCATGTTTTTTCTTTCCTTTTGTTACTCTCAGTTGTAATTTCCTTGATGAAGTTCTTTGTCGTTGGTTTTAGGATGATTATGGTTGTTATGCTCACATCAGTTTCTGACCCAGATAATTTCCCAATCATCTGGGTAATAACAAATGTATTTACATTGAGCAACCTGCTCTAGTGGGAGGTGTCCCTGCCATTGGCAGGGGGGTTGGAACTAGATGATCTTCAAGGTCCCTTCCAACCTTGACAATTCTATGATTCTATAAGTCACTTGATGTGGTATCTCATTATAGACTTCAAAAGCTAAACTGAATTGATGTTCCAGCTCTTTCGGTTAGATATTAGACAGTCACTTGCAGGGAGTGATTCACCCTATGGATCTGAAAATATTTAGATTATTATTTTAGGTAATGTCTTTTTCTAGTTCCCAGTATTGCTCCAGATGTTCTCTGGCTATTTAGACAGGAGTGGCATTGCACATTTATTTTAGGGCCTTTAAAAAGGGAATAATAGAAGGAACACAATAATAATAACAAAAATATTCCTTTTTACACTGCGTATCTACATTGCTGAGTTTCCATATATGAAGGTTATCTCAGGTTATATAGTATAGTAAGGTCCAGTCTGTATTGAAAAATCTAATTGTTACTGTCCTATAAATATAACAATTTAACCATCTTGGTTAAATTGGTCCCAACAGGTCCCAATACTGATCCTTGAGGGACTCCACTTGTCACTGGTCTCCCCTTAGATACAGACCCATTGACAACTATTCTTTGGGAGTAGCCATCAAGCCAGTTCTTTATCCACTGAATTGTCCATCCATCAAACCCAAATTTCACCTGCTTAGAGACCAGAATGTCATGCGGGACAGTGTCAAAGGCTTTGCTCAGGTCCAGGTAAATGACATTGGTTGCTCTACCCCTGTCTATTGATGTGGCCATCTCATAGAATGCCACCAGGTTAGTCAGGCATGATTTGCCCTTGGTGAAGCCATGTTGGTTGTACCAAATCACTTCATCTCTATTCATCTGCCTCAGTAGTGCCTCCAGGAGGATCTGCTCCATGATCTTACCAGGCACAGAAGTGAGACTGACTGGCCTATAGTTCCCAGGTTCATCCGCCTTTCCCTTTTTGAATATAGGGGTTATATTTCCCCTTTTCCAGTCAGTGGGGACTTCACCAGACTGCCATGACTTTTGGAATAGAATAGGTAGTGGTTTAGCAACCTCATCCTCCAGTTCCCTCAGCACCCATGGGTGTATCCATCCTGTCAAGTCACATGGACTTGTGCACTTTCAGGTTTGCCAGATGGTCATGAACCTGATCTTCACTTGCAATGGGCAGTTCTTTCATCCAACCCTTGCCATTACCTTCTCTGACTCTGGGGGTGTGGCTGGAGCCCTTGACAGTGAAGACTGAGGAAAAGAAGTCATTGAGAACCTCAGCCTTCTCAGTATCACTTTCCACCATTTCTCCTGTATACTTTCTGAGGGGGTCCACACCTTCCCTCATCTTTTTCTTGCTATTAATATACCTTTAGAAATTTTTGGCGTTTCCCTTGATCTTCCTGGCTAGATTTAATTCTAAATGAGCTTTAGCTTTCCTAACCAGGTCTCTTGCAGCTTGGGCAGCTTCCTTGTATACCCCCCATTCTAGCTGTCCTTCTTTCCACTCCTTATAGAGTGTTTTTTTGCATGACAGCATGTCCAGGAGCTCCTTATTCATCCAGGCAGGTCTCCTAGCATTATTTCCTGCCTTTCTCTTTGTCAGTATAGTCTTCTCCTGGACATGAAGAAGGTGCTCCTTGAATACTGACCAGATGTCCTGGGCCTCCCAACCCTCTAGGGCTTTGTCCCACATCACTTTGTCCCGCAGATCCCTGAAGTGATCAAAGTCTGCACGCCTTAAGTCCAGGGTCATAAGCTTGGAGTACATCCTCCTAGCTGCCCTGAGGATCTTAAATTCTATCACTTTGTGATTTGTCAAAGGTCACAAAGGAAGGCTATAAAACTGATGATAAATGTGTAAGTCCTATATGAGTGCTTTAGCTGCAAGGCATATTTCTTCACATGGCCCTTAAAAATATGCAAAAGAAATATTTTTATTTATTTAAATGAATGGCACAGAACACATATATTCACTGAGGAGGATAAAATTAATGAAATGAGTCATCACTGGTTTTTTCACTTTGTCTTTTCCTTTCAAAAACATGTAAAAAAATATATATATCAGCCACATTAATCCCTGAAATTCTTGCAGAAAACTATTATTTGCCAGTTCCCTTTAGATTCCCTTTACTGTGGAGGGGATAAATGGTGTATTATTTCTTTAAAGTGCACATACATAAACATACACTTAACCAAACCTAAATCTGGACTTGACATTTCTGAGTTGCCCTTCTTTTTTATATGCTAACCCATGCTGCACTGCCCTTGGTGTTACCCACTTCTTTTAGTAATGTGCCTATAGTGTGGGACTCTTGTATTATATGATATTTGTTATACATAACTTCTGTGTTGTGCTTGACCAGAGGGAACTCATCAGCTACAATCTATCTGCTTATCTGTAGCTCCCTCATTGAATATTCATGAAGCAGCTGCCTTAGAAAGCAGGTATTGGTCATATTAGTGATGATAACTTGCATGCATAAAAAACTTAAGTGTTATCATCTCTGCTTTTACCATATGTGTCCTTGAAAGCAGCTGGGCTCTGTGGCAGAGCATTGGGTTCCATATGCAGAACTGGGAGTTGTTTTGCTGTATTGCATCAGAAAGTATACTCTTTATCATGGGTTTCTGAATATATGGATGATGTTCAGCCTGTTTCTGTTCAACAAGGAAAAGAATGATGTGCCTGTTTTGGGGGCGGGTAGAAATAAAACTGAAAAAGCAAAACATCCATAAACACAAATCCATTTAAAGATTGAATTAAAAGCAAAATAAAAAAATAAAAAAATAAAGACAGCACAACCAATGCACAAAACAACAACAAAATGCCTCTAAACTCCTGCTGGAGAGATTTGCTCAAAGATACAATTCTGGTGAATTATCCTGTGGACATTTGCCTCAGTTATTTCCTTAGACTGTCAGCCCTTCTTGGTCTCCTTCTAAATCGTGTACTGCTTAATGTTACATAGTCCTTCTTGCCTTGACACATAGGCCTTTCTACAGCTTTTTCAGTATCAAGATGTTAAATCTCTTTCAGATCACCAATATGTAAAATAAATTTTTCTCTTATTCGGACATTCAAAGGAAAATGCACCTCATTAACATCAACATTAGAAAAAAATAAAAATAAAAAGCTTATATTTCAGTTGGCAATTTTTTCTCTTTCTCTTTTCCTGGAGAAGAGGGTTGCTTCATAAATCTTGCTTTTAATGGCCTGCCTAGGAATTAATTTTGTTAAAAGATAAAAGAATGATTATCAGCCAATACAGTTGGATTTTCTTGGCAGAGATAATTCTTTCATGTGTCACTGTTGATTACTGACATTTTCTATTATAGCTGCAATTTAGTAGGTAACTTTGTGTCCCCAATACCATCAAAGACTACATTTTTTGTCAGTTAAACTTCTAGGGTGAACAATAACGATGCCTCACCACTTGGGTATGAATTCCTCTAAGGAAGAGAGATAAATATTCCCTTGTTTCCTTTGCATTTCAAGAAATATTTGAAAGACATTCACTAGTCCTGCCATATTTTGATTTAGCTTAGGCTGTATTCTGAAATAGCATCAATTATATATCAACAGTGCTAATTAAAATATTATATTCACAGTGTTTGAAATATAGATGGTGATGTCCCCTTATAAATCTGTAGTAAAAATGCAGCTATTACACTAAACTTAATATATATACTGAAAAGCACAAGTATACTTCTTGGTAGGCAATTCTGTCTGAACAATAATGGTGGTTTTAAACCCAAAAGGCAGCTGTGACTAAGACAAGTTTAGCTAACAGTGAAAGGGGACTACACTAAGCTTAATTAGTCCATACTAATGGTGGTGTGCTCATGGACTCAGGAGGCATGCAGTGACTTGTCCCATGTCTTCCATAACCATGTATAAATCCATGTCCTTGTGATGGTCCAAGGGAAAGCAGTGGTGAAGCTTAAACTAGTTCACTGATGAAAGAAAGATTGTGAGATAAAGTAAGAAAGAAGAAAAAATACTTATTAAAGAGGCATTTAGAACACAGGTGTCCTGGTTAGACTGTGGAGGGAATAACAGATTGAACTACAGTAGAGTCCTGACAGGTCTTAAAAATGGGGGCAAAAAGCCTAAATGTATGTTGCAAGAAAAAGAAGTGAGAGTGTATAAGATGAAAAGTAATATGACTTGATGGTTTTCTTTTGCTTTGTCTATTTGCATTCCTAAGACCTCTATGAGCTGTTGAATGCCATACTGATAGATCTGGAAAAGAGAGGAAGGAAGGAAAAAATTCAGGGTTTTTTCCATACTGCACTGGACGTATCACTGGGAGATGACTGATGTGTTGTCAGAGATTCCTTTGTTTAATATATTATTCTTGAGAGACTGGAATCATGGGACATGGTGGTGATCTCAAGCATAAGCTGAACTGCCTCTTTCTCTGATTAATAGAGCTGCTAAAGATGTTTGTCTGGGTCAGGTCATCTCCCCCTACAGTCATTCCTGTAGTATGTGCTATGCATTATTAAGGTACAATAAAGTTCCTTCTACTTATTCCCACTTTAGAAAACCTTTCATTTTCACAGAATTACAGAATTTCCTAGATTGGAAAAGACCTTTAAGATCATTGAGTCCAAATTAACACTGACAAGACCTTGACTAAACCATATCCCTAAGCACTACATCTACATGACTTTTTAATGCCTCCAGGGATGGGGGCTCCAACACTGCCCTGGACAAGCTGTTTCAATGTCTGATAACCCTTTCAGTAAAGAAATTATGCCTAATATCCAATCTAAACTTCCCCTGGTGCAACTTGAGGTCATTTCCTCTTGTCCTTGTTACTTGGTTGAACAGACTGACTTCCACCCCTCTACAGCCTCCTTTCAAGTAGTCATAGAGAGTGATAAAGGCTTCTCTGAGCCTCTTTTTCTCTAGACTAAGCAACCCCAGGTCCTCATAAGACATGTTCCCTAGGCCCTTCACCAGCTTTGTTGCACTTCATTAGACATGCTCTAGTATCTCAATGTCCTTCTTGTAGAGAAGGGCCCAAAAGTGAACACAGCACTTGAGATGCAGCCTCACCAGTGCTGAGTAAAATAATTTCCCTGGTCCTACTGGACACACTGCTCCTGATACAGGCCAGAATGCCATTAGCCTTCTTGACCACCTGGTCACACTGCTGGCTCATGTTCAGCTGGCTATCAGTCAACACCCCCAGGTCCCTCTCTGTTAAGCAGCTTTCCAGTCATTCCTTCTCAAAAAGAGCTTCCACCCAATTTGATGTCATCTGCAAACTTACTAAGGGTGCACTCAGTCGCCTCATGCATATCATTGACAAACATGTTAAACAGGACTGGCTGCAGTACTGAGCCCTGGGGAACACCACTCATGACTAGTTGCCAACTGAATTTAACTGCATTTATCACTATTCTTTGGGCCCAGTCATCCATCAGTTTTTTACCCAACAAAGTGTATGTGCATCCAGGCCACAAGCAGCCAGTTTCTCCAGGAGAATGTTGTGGGAAACTGTGTAAAAGACTTTATTGAAATCCAGGTAGACAACATCCACAGCCTTTCTATCATTCACTGACCAGGAGACCATGTTGTAAAAGGAGATCAGGTTAGTCAAGCAGGACCTGCCTTTCATAATCCCATGCTGACTGGGTCTCATCATGTGGTTTTCCTGCATGATAGTTCTCAGGATGATCTGCTCCATCAGCATCTTCTTATCATCTCCTTTTCCTCCATCTACTTTTTGGTAAGTGTAATATTAGGTCAACAGTAAACAAAAATCTACAGGGAGTAACCAGTATCTATATTTTAAGAAAACAGACAAAAGCATCTTCTCGCATGACGTTTTCTGTCTTGTTATTGATTTTTTGAGTCTGTCTAAAAAGAGTTTTAAATACATTAGAGATGGATTCTTCTTAGTAAGTGATCAATCAGTAAAATACACCAATCACTGTTGATGCAACTTAAACTAGAAAGATTTTTTAATTGTAGTAGCATGTAGAAATGTTATTAATAAATGGCAGAGATATTTTTTCATCTATTTCACAAATAAATTAGGAAACCATATGGGGATTTTAATGTTAATTGTAATAAACAGTGAGATTCTAGCACAGCTGAAAAATGCCAGACAGTTAGTTCTGTGGTTTTATCTACAAAATGTAGAAGTTGTAGCAGCACACATTTCCTCATATTGCCCTCCAAATACAGTTCACTGTTGCTTTGGAGGCACATTAGAAACACATCTTACTTTTCTCCTTGAACTCTCTCTTTTAAGACTCCCTTGGGTTCTGAACCATGAGAAGTCTAGAGGATGTTCTTGTGCGTCTGCTGAGGTCTGGGCTGAGAGTCATCCCACAACAATAACTTAGTACAATGTTTCACTTTATCAATAAGCATAAATTTGAGCACAGAATATTAAAAGTCTTTGTTTCTCATTCTCATATATATCCTGATCCTCTGGAGTTCCAGTCTTCCTTTTTGAGATAAATTATATGTTTATAATCTTGTCTCCAGGCATTGAAATCAGACTTCTTAAGATACTAGAATGTGTTTATGTTACTTCCTACATCAACAATTACAGCTGTGTCAATACCGTGGGCTGTGTTTCTTCTGTTGTTCTGGTAACCAGATGTACCTCTTAGCTGTGTCACAACTGCATAATGCTAAGAAATGTGCATGCTCCCAATCCCCCCATTTGCCCTGATTTCTCATGAGAAGAAACTCAAGTGTCTGGAACAGAGGGAGCTATGCTGCTCTCCAGAAGTGAGGAACCAGGAATATGGGATGCTGCAGGGAGTGCAGCTGCCCTACAGCATAGCTGAAGCCTTTGAGGGGGCACTGCGGAGATAACAACTGACAGATGCTCACTCCTTGAGGAAACACCACCAAGGCTTCACTTACAGGCCAGTGACCTTTGTGCTTAAAAAAGTGAGGTGTTTCTATCTGGGTATGCCTGATTTCTGCAGTGTTCTAATACATTTTCTCAAATACAGATTCATATCCTTGTCCTTATGCATTTTTTAGTAAATCAGACACCTGTAATGACTTTGCATTGTTTTTCTTTTTCTTTTGAATTATCTTCCCAATACATTTGTTCTGCCTGTTCATACTGATTTTTGTTATCACAAATAGAAATCTAGCTTCTTCTAACAATGAATATTTAAATGTAATGAATTTTTTATAACTGAAGATTGGATCTCAACTTGTCATAAATGTGTAGATTATGCTTAAATTTACTGACTAAACATAATCACTGCTAGATGACATTAAAAAGGGCGAATCCAAATCATCCTACAAAA
The DNA here is from genome assembly GCA_024611175.1 of Megaceryle torquata. NCBI lineage: Eukaryota > Metazoa > Chordata > Aves > Coraciiformes > Cerylidae > Megaceryle > Megaceryle torquata. The sequence continues at coordinate 6,120 of JANIJG010002756.1, read as the reverse complement.
ATGCAGGGTAATAAATAAATCCAAAGACAAGCTGTAGCATCTGGTTTTGTTATTTAGAGGTATATATTCACTGTTTCATGAGTGTAATATTTTTTATGATTTAAACTTCACTATCTGAGGTCCTGACTCTGCTACCAGAGTGACTCATGTACTATTCCATTTACAGCAACAGCTTGAATGAGAACTGTAGAATCTGGATTTTGGACCTGATCCAGAAGGAGATTCCTGTTGGATAGAAAGGAATTTAAAATTAGCTTTTAGAAAACCAGTGGTTTATCATGCACAGCTGCTCTTAGAGCCAAGCAGCTCCACTGGAGGCTGCATCTGAGCTCACCTTCTAAGTAACCATAGCATCAGAGGTATTAAAAAACAATGAATTAAAAAACCTTCATCATGGAATGCTAAGGCAATACCACAGTGCTAAGGAGTATTTTCTTTTAACCCACACAACCTCAGGATAAAGATAATAACCTCAGAAATGGAGGAATCCTGTTACAATAACAATATTAGTCCTGTCTTTCCCTTCCCAGCTCTGCTGAGATCAAGTATTCAAAAACCATGTCAGGCCTGAAAAAATTGTGATATCAGCTTGAAATTTACTGAGGTTGAAAACATGTTTTCATTTTCCTTGAAGTATTTCTGGTTCACTTCAGTAATATTTTTAATAAGTCATAATGCAAAAATTACAAGATTTATGGAGTTGGAATATTATAAATATGTCAAGGTTATGCGAGATTCAAAAGCACAATCCTACAGAAAACACTAATATTTACACCTGGTGAAAGCAGAATCTCAATCACCTCACATGTACTCTGACCTCCCTGTAACCTTCCTTATGTGAGTCCCTGTGGATATGTGAGTCCAGGTACCTTGTTTTAGGCAATGGAAGTTTATCTGCAAGCTTCCATCTGCCACTGTTTACTCTTGATGAATCATGTGTCAGGTACTATCACATTCTAGATCTGCTTTATGTCTGCTTCTTTGTTAAGAGTACTAAAAAAATACCACACCCAGACATATAGGTACAAAACCAGAAACAAAATAAAAAGATTTAGGGGAGGTTGGTTTGTTTTGTTCTGGTTTTCATATGGAACCCACAAATTTATAAACCTATTCTTTTCCATATTCAAGAGATGTTTTAGTGCACTCAGATCCAGAGAGCATATATCTAACATACTTATTATATGTACATTCATGATCATACACACAAGTGTCCATTCAAATCAAGGAACAAGTGCTGTAGGGTATGGCTTGGTTAATAACAGAAGAGCACAGTTCAGACAGAAATCCAGCAGAGCAATGTTCATGAACTTTAATGTCTTCTTGCAATAAAAAAAATCAGCTCTTTGGGATAATGACTATATTTGTGGAAATCACAGTCTATTTTTGGATATGCCCAAGGCAGAAAAAGAGGCAAAATTAAATGTATTGATGAGAATTGCTGCACGCTATAGGACCATCTGTACCAAAAATTTATTCCCTAGAAGGTATGAAATTCTCCTTCTGTAGCCATGTAAATGTGGAGGTTGTAAAAGACTCCTCTAAGCAGGACTTTGTTTTACTGCATCTGTTTCCTTGGAGTCTTCTTCATTGTACCAAAGAACTTTTGTTTCAAGTCAAATTAACTTCAGTGGTTTTATGAAAAGATGTATCATTTTTCATGGACAAATGAGACTTCAAAAGAGGACATCATTTAACATACTCACTTTTAAAACATTTTCATTTATTCCATTGCATTTTACCATACACTGTTTGGATTTAGCTAATGCAATTCACTGAGAAACTCTGTGTATTCTTTGGCCACATAAACTTAATGTTTATAAAATAGAACTAGTTAATTTTCAGAAAGGGATTAAATGAATGTTGCTATCTCAAAGATTTTAAAAGAAATTATCAGGTTTTTTGAGATATAAAATAAAGCACAATACTTCTTTTATAAAAGATATGCTTGGTTTTTGTTTGTAATCCTTAATGGTATACATATGTTTATGTATTAAGGTTTATATCTTGTAAACACTATCAAAACAAGAAAAAAATAGGAACCTTACACAATAATAGCACATAGATCACTGTGATTCTAAGAAAAGGCATCAATTTTTATGAGACTTCTGATATAATAATGGCATATGGCAACTTTTATAAAACTCAAAACCCAGTTATATGTCTCGCTCCTTATCATTTCAGTTCCAAAGTACTTCTATTTCAAAACATTAATTTTAGATGTTCTAACATTTTTATTACCTTGTTTCTCTTTTTCTTACTTCACTAACATAAAATAATAAGAAAAAAAGTTAATAAAAAGCAGGAATGCATATTACAAATTCATTCCCTTTCCTTTACTTCCAATCAAAAAAGCTTCATTGAGCAAAAAGTAGTGGTAAATTGGCACCATTGTTATTATTGGGAAGAGATTTGTTCCCTTTTTAATGTTAACTGTGATGCAGTAGGAAATCTTCCCTCACACGAGTTTTGCTCCTGTGCCCTACATTTGGGTACATAAGTGTGTATCTCAATCTTAATCCTGTTTTGCAGACTAGTTAAAGTGTATTGTTCCTTTCTGCCTCATAAACAAATAACACATTCTCAGCATTTTTCCTCCATATTTCAATATAATTTGCGCTTCAAATTTATAAAGTTGTAACTTTTCCAATAAATGTATTTTAGAGATGAACAAAAATTCTCATTGAATAATTCATTTAATCTGTTTAATCCTGTATTCTGCTGCCAAAGAGCCAGAGGCACATCAAAACATTCCTGAATTTTTTTGTTATTTGAACTGATATGACAGACACATTGATGAGATATTTTTAATGTACAGATTGAATGCAAGTCTTTGATTGTGAATGGTCAGTTAATCACCTGAAATAGTTTATGAACAATTGATGAAAAGAAACTGCTTCTAGAACAATTGCTAGTGCATTTGCCAACCTATAACATTATGTGAAGAACTCATTACCATAGTATCTGAAAATGCATATATTTCAGAAATCATACTACTGTTATCTTTGTTATTAGCATAATGCATTTTTTTTCATCAGTAGGTCTCACAGTATTCACAAAGGGGGAGAGTGTTATTATTTCCACTTAATAGCTTTAGAAACCAAGATGCTCAGTATTTAGAGAACTTATTCAGAGATTTAGAGCTCCTTCTCCTATTCTTACCCTGATGATTAATTTTCTCCATTTGCAGCAATCTCTGTAGATGTTTCCTACCAAATCAAACCAGGTATGCCCGAGTGGCTTTTTTAGGGTCTTCTACAGCCATACCATACTTATGTGCAGAAATGCAATACTGCATATGCATGTGCAGATTTGTCTTTCCCTTGAAGAAATCAGCTACAGGAAGAGATGAAGAGCAGGAAATATTATATATTTTTTTCCTTTGCTTCCACAATGAGTAGTTATTGGATGTTATATTTCTATCTTATACTTTTCTCTTCTGACTCAGAGGTGTTTCACATATAACTTGGTCCTTTAATTTGCTAATTATGACTCCTATCCCTTTGTATTTTTCAATAAGGTGCTTCTTAAATCTTGTTAGGGTAATTCATTAATTATATAATCAGCTGAAGAGTAGGAAGAGTCCAGTGAATACTTTGCAAAGGTGAGAAAATATGGAGTTCAGCCCTGGTTGCTGGCTAAAAAAAAGTTATGTATTTAATTTTTGATACTAGGGCCCATGCTAACTATCCCATATAAATTGAATGTGAGGTTTATCCATATGTAAGTAAATCATAATAATAAGGTTAAGTACTGAAACCATACTGTGTTTTGATAGTGTTTAGTCACTCCTCCTGAAATTGCTTCACATATTCTCATCCTAGCACAAAGGTCAATTCAGATTTATTTACTCCCTTGTGTTCAACATTTAAGGTACAGAATGGGAGAACTACACCAGGTATGCATACCAGTGGAGAAAAGGTTACCCACAATCAAGATCAGAACTGATTCTGCTAAGAGGTTTTTTCATCTTGATTTAACACCAATAGGTTAATAGATCAGTCTGAGTTTTCCCTTCCATACCAGCACTTATTCTTTCTTTCACTATGTGGTCGAATCATTTGTCTGCACATTTCATTTGTGGACCTACACACTTTTAATCTAGGGGTTAAAATAATCACTTATTCAGTTCTTAATACATGTCTTAATTAAGTAAATTGCTTGATAAGCTAGTAGCTAATTATGTGGTTTCTGTCACCCTCAAAACCTAAACCAGTAAATTTTAGCAGTTCATCATGTCTTCGGTGGAGGATTCATTGTCATCTATTTGTTCATCCCTCATAATTCATAACCTAAAATAACAACATTAGGTAGCTGCATTGTGATGGTTCCCTGTGTAAGATAGCCTCCTACTGACAGAACTGACACTTACTGAGGAAAAGGAACTTTTCTCTAGTACATTGACTCCAGTATCACATGGGAAAAAGAAGGTGTGATCGAGTGTACATTGTACTATGCCACCACATAGCAGAGCTCAATCTCTTCACTTTGATTATTCAAAATGATATGAAGTCACAGGAGCAAAATCCCCAGGTCATTCTGACTGATGAGGGAGTGATAGCATCTTTTGCACATTTCCTCTGTGCAACACTGAATTTTCATGAAAAGGAATTGATAATCTCAGAAATGTGATATAGTCTTACCCAATTTTAATAGTAGAGAGTCTGAAAACCATCATGCAAATATGCTGCAGGTACTGATGTGTCTGGGGAAAACAGGGGATTCTGCCAAGTTAATTTATTCTGTTGAGTGTACATATAGCACCTTATATGTATGTAATGACAGAGTGACTCTCTGTGATCATATGAAGTTTGTGACTGCAGTCACCAAGGAAGTAGTTGCACATATCTGAAATGTCTACTTATATGACCTCACCCTCAAAAACATTTCCATTAAAGGTCTTGGATTGGTCCTGTGGTTGTCAGTAGAGTTCTTATTTTCTCCAGCCTCCTATAAGTCTTTCTTTTATGTCTGGTGTAATCCGGGATACACATTTGCCCTGATATCTAATGGATATTATTTAACCCAAGAAGATAAACACATGTTTTCTAAGCTGCAGGAATTTTTTCTCTAACATTTGAACTGCAGCATTCAGAATCTTTTCTAGCCTATAGGAGTGAGAAAGCACTCTCAGAAATTATATCCAGAAAGCATCTTCTAGCACTTAGACATCTACATTGTCAAGTATTACAGTTTATAGATGTTTAAAACTATTACCAACCATTTATTTGTTAGTTCCATTATATAGTTTATTCTATCCTCATCTAATTTGCATAACTGCCGTGGTGTTAGTGCCAATAGAAGTTAGTTGGGCATTGAGGCAGAGCTATGAAACTCTACAAGCTTCAACATAAAGCCACTATCTGTGCCTATAAAAACATTAAATAAAATCAATGCACTGTACTAAGAAGTCCCAGTGTAATAAAAAAAAACCTCTTAGCCTTCCTTTTGAAGACAACATTGTTGATTCTGTGGTTTGGAGGAGAAAAATGCATCATCGACTCTAAAAGGCAAAGATCCAGGAAGGAAAACTGCCTTCACCTTCTGAAACCCAAGTCCCCCACAGGGAGTATGGGAAGCCTGCAACTGCCAGGCACCATGGGAGCATGTGCTACCATTCAAGCAGCCTGTCTCCACAAGGAGTAATAGTATGATGTGGCTTTTCACTTTCTCTTCCATTTTTCCAGATGTTTTAAGTGATCTCTTTCCTCCCCAACTTCAAACACCCTTAAAAGAGGAAATGCTGGCAGGTGTCTTCAATTAGACTGTCTTTAACAGCCTGTATCAATGTTATTTGAAACACTGATGTTTTCCAGGGAAAGTTTAAAGAGCTTGTAAAGATGTCAAAGATACATATTTAAGAGTTCCCTAGCAAACATCAGTTTACATATGAATTCACTCACGTTAATTACCACACCAATTCAAAGATGTCCTTCTGTATTTGTGAACTCAAAGCTGCTGCTGTGTGGAAAAATTATATAATGAAAATTATTTCACTAAGAAAAATTCTATTCTTTATTTTTGTTAGAGTTTAAAAAGTAAATATTTATATATATATAATATTGAAATTATCTTGGCAAATGATTTTAGAGCTTTTAGCATATATAGAATCCTTGTTAT
>JANIJG010002755.1:10852-36375 GCA_024611175.1 Megaceryle torquata | reverse complement strand
TATTATTTTTGGAATATATTTTATTCGGATTTTCTTACTGCTGCATATCATGAGGAAATTTTAAAAACATAGATAAAATAAAAAAACCATGATATAAATAGAAGTTTATTCAACAGTAACTCTTTCAAGGTAGCAAAATGTAATACAGGTGATGTACTTCAGGGGAAAAAAATAAATTCTACACAAGCTTTAACTTATCTTAAACTGTAAACAAAACATGAAACAATCCCAAATTACACTCGATGAGCAGACATATACATTAGATTTTTAGGAACATTAAAACTGTAAGACTGAATTATATTTCTGAAAAAAAAAAACAACCCCAAACCAAAAACCTTTGATGCTGCTATATTGGAAAGCAATAAAATTAAATATATCAGCATAATGTTACAACTACCCTCTTCTTCAACCCTCCTCCATATCCTTAGGAAACTCTCAGTTGAAGTTTGAAATTTACCACCTAGAAGACAACTTTGAATTTGCTCAGATGTAATTTTCCCATCTCTCAGATTCTTTCAGCTTTCCAAATTGTTGAAGTAATATCTTTGTGCACAGGCAACATTTGGAGATTTTACTTAACAATCTTTGAGCAGGTTATACTTAACAGATATTCTTTCAGAAGAAAAAAAAATATTTTACCACTACAGTGAGAATTTGAGACTGCAAAATTAAAAGAAACATCTATTTTTTTCACAATACACATTTACATTCAATTTAAGTAGCTAAGTGTGAATATCCCAACATTTCATTTACACACATTATGAGATTCTAAGCTTTCTAGAACATAAAATTGGCATAACTCTTTATATACTCAGAAGAGCATTGCTCTAGCCAAATGACTTATGAAGCCACAACTTGCACACAAGTAGATTTGAAGGGGTGATAGACAGGACTAAGGTAGTTACTGCCTTTGATCTACTCTGCTCTAGGAGACAAACAGCACTACAAACAGGGATGGCGAAATGCAATCTTTATCTGTTCACAGGTTTCTATTGTCTACAGCTGAACACCAGCTGCAATTCCAAAATGATCAAGAGGCTGGGCATGAAATACATACATGTCTGAGATGTAAGACAGTAATTTAATATCTTCAGGATGAAAACCATATGTAATCCTAGTATCTTGGCTACTGAACAGCAGTAGGAACACGGTATCTCACAATCTAAACCTAAAGAATAAACTTACAAGTTGAAATATCAACTAACTTTTTTATTTTCCTTTGCATAATAAGTATATGCCACCAAGGTCCAAAGCAATGAATATGAGGTGAAGGGGAGGAAAGGAATTCATGACTGACTAATAGCATTACTATTTCCACAAATATTTTATGCAGATGATAAAATGAAAACAGAAATTAGTGTGTGCAGAATATCAGCAAACAAGTTGTTCTAGACATTTGCTTTTTCTTTTTAGATCAGACTAATTTCTTTTTTCTATTTTTAATTTTAAAAAAGATTCTTTTTATTCTGATTTAAAAAAAAAAAATCTTCCAAATTTAAGTGGAAACCAAAATATCAGTAATATCATTAAGTCTGCTTCTTAACAGACTGGAACAATAACATAGGAAAATGACACAGTTTTCCTGTTTATCCAAGCACATTAACACTCAAGATTAATAAATGCTTAAATATAAATGCCAGCCATGCTAACCACTTCATTTTTGAACAACGCACCAAGAGCATGCAGCAAATGCCAAGGACATACTGTACCGCCACATGAAAAGATACACATGAGAAACTGCTACGTCATAGCCTGCAATTTAAGTCTGATGCAAAAATAAACACTGATTTCTTTAATCGATTCCAGAGAGAGAGAGATACTTAATTTATTTATTTTTTATTTTTTTTTAGACAGAATTTTATGCTTTTAAAAGGTTAGTAATTCACTCTTCTGAACAGTAAATCCTTTCATCTGTTAAAACCAAGGGTACAAAAAGTACTTGAATAAATTTCTTAACAGTAATATGTATGTACAGTGGTTTTAGAGACGGGTGGAATTTTTCATTTTATGTTGATTCATTTGGTCCAACCTGACTGCTAAGGAAAAAATCTATCAGTTGTACTACTAAATGAGAAAAGTAGTTAAGGACTGGATTGAAATTTTCATATTGGTTCACACAGGATAGCAGATCTTGATTTATTTTTACCTTTTCTGTAATCAAATATACAGTCTTGTGACCCAAACTAACTTCATATCTAACTTTTCCTTGACTGATCCTAGTTAGGCTTTTATAAAACCCCAAACTGGCCAATCAGCTCATACAACCAGATTAATGAGCTCAAAGGGTGTGTATCTGAGACTTCACATTGTACCACCAGTCAAATTTCTTCATTTTCAGTTCTGCTTCCAACTTCATTCTATAATTTATAACTTTGATAATCTAAGATCGTTTAAGGCTTAACCATGTTTCCTGCAGAGATCTTGATATGGAAAACAAACAAAACAAAGAGATCATTGGTTTGCTTCTGCTGTCACTGACAGAATCAAGAGACTGAAGGTGCTGTCTATGACACTATTGAAAATGTTGAATTCCACTATAAATTAAAAGAAAAAAAAAAATTAGAGAAGTCACATATATGACAGACAGAAAAAAAAGGATCTTTCCTGATACAAAAAGATTTGGCTAGATATCAGTTATCAAAAGGTAAGATTGTATTTTAGAAGGAAAATAAAGTTTGCTTTCCAGTGTGACCTTATTTCTTAAGAGACATTAAAAATAATTTCAATGTTCTAGTAGTAGTGTACTAGAAAAATGAAGAGTTCAGGCTGTTCTACACTCTGGATTTCCTGCTGACATGTACACTGTGGAATCCACCATTATTAAAAAATTGGCTGTTTGTATCAATCATCTTAATTTCATAGTCTTTTAAATTTTGCTTAGTATTCTACATTTATGAACCCTCATGGAGGGGTTTCCCCACCTTCAGCAACTGGTAAAAAAGCAGACACCAAAAGACACCATATGGAAAGCGAGCACTGGTGATTCCCATCACTGTTACTGGTGACAGAAATAATCTAGCAAAAAGCTACCTTGAAAGCACTATGCTCATCATTTCCAAGCATCTTTACTTTGGCTACTTCCTTCCTGTGTGCTATCCCAACAGCATTCAGTGTGTGTGGGATGTGAAAGTGATCATGGGAAATGGATCTTCAGAAACAATGTGCCATGTGTTTGCTTTCTGGAAAAGTAAGTTTTGTTTAGAAGACTTGACTGTGTACTGTATGGGTGGTTTTTGTTGTTACCTTTTTTGGGGTTTTTTTTTGTTTTTTTTTTTTGTTCTATTTGTAAGCCTGAACTTATTACTGAAGCTTCTCAGGAACAGTAAAATTTTTTTTTTAGGAGGCACTCACTACCTAAAATAAAATTTTCCAACAACATGAACAAAACATTACAGCAACATAAACCCACAAAACTAAAATGTTTGACAGTAACTGAATTTCACATTTTTATATTTAATAATATCACCCACCTTCCGTAGCAAACTGCTCTAGGTGTTTTAAGGTGATTTCTTTGTATTTTGAATTTTCAGCAAGACGGTCATAAATTACAGTATCCTACAAAACAAATAAAATGAACTCGGAACAATTTAAAAGGAAAATGAGGTGGTTTTGTGTAGACAACACAAATCAAGTAGGAAAATAACAAAAATATGCATCACTGTTAATTCACTTCAGCATCAAAAATGAATGGAAGTAATTTTATTTCAGAGAAAGGAAAGAAGGACACACCAAATCCTCAGATGCTCTAAATTTACAAATTCTACTATGATGCAGTTTTTCTCTTCTACATTTTTGCTGTTATTTTCCTTCATGTGAATTCTTTTGATCTTCTAAAATGTTTAATATTAAGCCTAGAAGTTAAAATTAGCGTTTCATAGCTGCCATTCTCAGGTTTTGTAGTCAGCTGTATATACAAAGTATTAACAGCTTATCCTCTCTCCATTTGAGAAGATCCAGAATGGACATTTATACTGAATCAATTTCATTTTTCTAAACCATTCAGGAACTGGATTTGCATACCCCTCCTCCTCAAACTTGACTTAAGATACAGAACAAGAACTAATTAGCAACTCTGCCATTCCCACATATATTAGAATTAAGCTATTTTCCCACATATACTGCTTTCAGGAAAAGTTACTTCTGGCATAACATAAACGACAGGTTAGAATTCCCATCTAGTCACTTAGAGGAGATTACTGTTTCTACCTACTGATTCATGCTCAGCTAGTCCAGCAAATAACTAATAGAGTAAACCATACATTCATCCACTTCCTTGGGAGTACAGAAGGAAGCAATTAACAAGAAGCATAACATCATTAGTCCAGTATAAAGAACAGCATGAACATGGCAGTAAAAAAAGATATTTAGTTCATCCCATTGACAGCTACATAGTAAAGTGATGTAAATTTAGAAAAGGCATCAACATTCCTTTCCCCATAACTTAATACTATAACCTTTTGGTTTTGTATTTGTGTTGGTAGCAAGCATTTTTTCATACAGTGAAAACAGAATAAACTCACAGCTCCTTTGCAGTAGAGTCTTAACTTCCCTGATGGTGTGCGAACTATCACCGACATTCTCTTCCTAGCACTGAAAAAGAGAAATAAATGCCCTATATAAAGTGGTTCATAAATAAAAGTACTTACCAATTTTTACCTAAGAATATCGATATCTTATACAAGACAAAGGAAAAGAAGCAAGGGCTCTCTATTTTGTATTATGTTCTCATATGACTGGGATGGAAAAACTTCTACTGTCTAATAATTAAGAGTGAAAGCTGCTTTTCTGTCCATACTTCTGTAGGTCTTTTTCCCCTATAAAAACAAATCTGAGCATCTTCACCTTTATCTGAACACTGTCCATGGATCAATAAAATGCATCTTAAAATACAAAGCACTTGTGAGCAATATCATAAAAATGCACCATCAGGGACCATTTCAACTTTTTCTTCTCTCCCAGTCAAAAAGAGTCTCTCGTACACTGTTTTTTGCTGCAATCTTATTACTGTCACCCCAGAGCTTCATTCATCATGCAAAGTTTTAAGCATGCTAAGAACTGGAAAGGGGCTTGCTTCATTTTAACTCTCTCTGGCTTTCAGTCATTAATAAGATTTAAGTATTTTTTATTTTTGTCATCATGACAAGTAGAAATTGGACGGAAGAGCATGAAGAAGACTCTCTGCTTTCTGTCCTTCCTTTGAGGTCCTCCAATAAGCATACTTTAGATTCCAAATGAAAAGAGATGGAAGTATGGAACTGGATCCCATTTATACATCATCAATTATCATTAGTTTATGAATGGTTCCTGAGGTTCAGACTACCATGGAAAACATCCTGTAAGTGGAATGTATGGAGAAAAGTGGAGGAAATAATTTTATAATAACTGGTGAAGTAATTGACTGAAGAGTATCTTTGAGAAAATATTTTCCTATTCCACCTATGCATGCACTTTGCTTCAAGTACAGAAACCTGAACAGAAATATTAAATTACATTTTTACTGTGAATATTGTTCAAGAGAGCATAAAAAGGCATTAACTGCTGCAACTCTTTTCCCATTTCATCTATAATCAAAAAAATTTCAGATAAGCAGAATTCCTAAAACCCTTAGACAGTGTCCAGTGGGTGATCTGTTTAGACAACAGTTGAGAAACACAGATCATCTAAAGAGCAATTACGTTGCCTAAAATGAAAGTCTCAGATGCAGTTGGATTCCTGGCAAGATTATCTGGTCTGCTGCTACTTAAATTCATTGCACTTTCCTCCACATTTCCTCAACAGAACCTTCAGGCATTATAGTAATTTAGGGTTTGCATAAACAATAATTTGATATATATGTCCTTTACAGGTAAAAGCTCAGCAGTTTTGTACTTGTCTTGCAACACCAGAAGATTGCAATCCTGAAGTTCTGCATACAGCTGCCTATCAATCTACAGAAGATGTATTGGAAAATAACCAAATGTTTCCTGTAGCATTCAGAAGTTTTAGCTACGAAGACAGATATTGAATCTTGACTGACATACATTTTCTTAGTAAAACTGCAATAAAGCTAATGAGCAGGACTTACTGTCAAGGACTTCTAACTTTTTATGAGCCTTTTCATTGCAGTGACAGTTTTAATTCATTTTCCTGGTGAAATACACCACCACGCTACTACAAATAACTGTCAGTGTGAGACCACTTGTTTTGTTTTGTTTTTTTTCACAATAAACGTGATGTGAGCAGCCATAAAGGTGACCCAGTTATAAGGGGAAAAATACTTAATAGAAGATGTCTGCTGAAATACTGACAGAGAAAATGCCTGCCAGCCTGGGAACTAGAAACATCCTTGCAAGTGCAGCTGACATGTCTGAAGTACAGCTGGATACCTAGAAACCAGAGCCATCCTGAGATACCATCAGTAAGTGCATAACAAGCAAGAGTAACTGCAACTCATTGTCTGGAAAGGTGAAAAAGTCTGGAAAAAGGAAAAAACATCCTCAGAAAGTAGGAACTGTGAACTGCTTACTTGTTCTGGCTGAAAGATCAGGAAAAGTCTGGAAATACAGAAGTTGGTCTCAGAGAAAATAAAACACCATCATCTACTGGCTGTCCCAGGTGAAACCCAGAAAATAGCAGCATCATCAATTGACTGCTCCAGGTGGTGGTGTCCTATATCACTTTACATCTCTGCCATATAAAAATGACTTGCTTTTACCCAAAATGGAGCTTCTCTCTGAGAGCCACCCCTGCAAGAACCTCCCAGGCAACTTATTGAACCATGATCAGAAACACCTGACCAGAAACACACTCTATGAAGGGACTCATCAATTTTGTCTGTCTGTCATCAATTTTGAGACCCCACTCCTGTAAGCAATTTGGTGAGCACTGTACCTGTACTATTTTCAAGAATATATATACATATATATAAAAATGTGTTTGCATGCCCATATAGGTAACTGATTATAAGTGTATTTCCTCACTAGTGATAATTCAGTATAAACTTGTAACATATGCAAATATATACTTGCTTCTACTATCAATTGCTGCTACTCTTAAAGTAGAAATGTACTTTATTACTCATGAATATACTTGCTTTACTATTGGCAGTTTGTAGTTATCTGCAGTAAAGGAATTAACAAAGCCTCTGTGTCTTTTGCACACTATGGAATCCTGCAAAAGCACTGTTGTGATCTCTATACATCTGCAGGCTTGGTAAACCTTTGGATTGTGACAATACAAGAACCTCTACTCTGTCACAGATGATTTCTGCTTGACTGTGGATATATGCCCCAGGGATTAAAAAAAATAAAAAGTGGTCATTAAATCCATAGATAGTACATACTCCAGATACTGAGATATTGTTACTACATTTATACTCAATACTTGTCAGTGAAACTAATTCTGGTGATAAAAATTAAATTAATTCCTCTAAGCAAAAAAGCAGATACAAGTCAAAACCTCATTTAGTAGCTCTGCTAGTAATGGCATGTTGATGCAAGGATTTATGTGCAATTTGTGCAATGATAGTGGACATGGCTTATGCTTACTGAAATAAGGAATCACACACTAAAATCATGCTTTCAGCTTTGCAACTGGCCCAGGTGAAAACACAGTGCATGTTGTCAGCACAGGGATGACAGTAAGCATAAGACATTCTGCGCTTGTGGATCCTTAAATGACACAGAGCTTTGCTTCCCCCTGCCCCACAGATACATACCCTAGGAGTTGTTTCTGGCTCCCAAGGGACAGTTGCAGTTTTTCTATTTTTGACAGTTCCAGTAAACAGAACGCAAGCAATGGGCACAACACCACACAACTCCCTCCCTGACAGTATGGGTAGCCCTGAATATCAGAGGGTCTGAACAACACTTCCTTGAGCTTCAAGTACCACAGCAGTTGTGGCATCTGAGCAGAGTATCTATCAGAGAAAACCTAAACTCAGCAGAAATTACCAAGACACTATCTGCTTCACAGAAATTAGCACTACATTTTAAGAGTAATTACCAGTTGATTAAGGATTATCAGTTGCTTTCCAGTTAGACTGAGAGCTACTTCCTTGCTATGAACAAAATATAATTAGCATGTCATATAAGTCCCCTCCTCCTCTTTTCACAGGCACACCTATGATCACTGTAAAATAAGAATCCCATAAAAGACAACTCTACTAAGCATACCTGAAAGTTTTACTTCCCTAGCATACTTCTCTGAAAGGCCACCCTAACAGGTGTTGACACCGTTGGTACTCTACTTGCAGAAGAGTCTTTTCTGGCTTGTACTGGAAGGTGACAGTGAATTAGTTTGCATTTTTTTTTTCCTGTTAAAAATGTGGAACATCTGGAAACTCTTAACTCAGTAGTTTAATTGCTACAGATTACTTCTCTGAAGGTAAGTGCTCCTACCCATACAGATGGTGTTATGTTTTAGTGTTGAAATTTCTCTTGCTGCAGAACAAGGGTGACCTCTAGTGTTTCCAAGAAGTCAGTTCCAGGCAAAGCTAACTTTGCAGAATAAGAACAAAACCAGCTCTAAAACCTGATGGGTGATTGGTATTCACCAAAAAACTTAATCCTCTGAACGTTAAGATTTAAAAGCAATTCTCCTTTCTCCATGAAGTATCACTTTAAAAAAAAAACAACCCTATTTTGACTGACACAAGTCTAGAAAGATCTATGAAATAAGACAAAGATCAAAATCAGAAACAATGTAGGAATCCTCCACTGCTCCTCCATGAGTGCAGTATAAACTTTCACAGACGGCAAACTGAAACCAATGCTCTTTGTGCTACAGACTTGCTAACTTCGCAGAACAGAAAGCGAAAGAGCCTACAGACAAACTGCGTAAGTCTGATACATTTCAAGTATATTCTCTATCATATAACCCCCCCATCATTAAATGCAAGTAGTAACTAAAAGACATTCAAAACTATAAAAATTACTTTCAGATGCATTATTTTTTCCCCTGTTATTTTTCTTTACCTTTCACATTATTATTTCTACTATTGTAATTATAGGCAATTACTTCTCTTATTTCACCCAACCTATAAATACAAATCTTCAACCTCTCTCTTCCAGTATTGCCTTAGATTTTAATTTTTTCATATTTTTGTTTATTTAGCTAAGCTCAAGGGAAACATAATAGGACAGGAAGGAAAACATGGATCACTTTCCGCAGGCACAATTACAAGTAATTGTTCTATGAAAAAAAGAGCTTCCTCTACAGAGGAATCACTTCCTTATCCTGTGCCAAAGTAAGCAATGTGTCTATGTAAACACTCAGAACACAGGACATACATTGATACAATTTACACAAATTTATATAACAAGTGAAACTTCATCCAGATTTCTTATGGCTACCCTTGTAATTCCAACAGTGTTGACAGAAAATTGTTATTGAAAGTGAAGGATGTGATAAATTCAGTTTTCAAGAAAACTAACTGAATGATCTGGTGATGCTGCTCAGAAGAGAATGGGTTTCAGTCTTGAGTATTTAAACAAGTCATAATTATGCAAGTATACTTAAGGTCAAGGAAAACATATATTATGTATAACACTTACTTGAATTCTCCCCCCTGCCTCCAAATATCAAATTTTTAATAAATCATACGGTGCCAGAGCTTTCAGAAATATATTTAGAAGCTCAAATGCTTTCCTATACTGTCTTTTCACATAATTGCTTTTTAAGTGTTGAGATCAAGAATTTTCTTCATTTTTTGCACAAAAGTGAAAAATATCAGCCAAAAAGTGGAGACAAGAGGAGAAAATACGTCTCTGAAAATGTATTACAATACAACCAGAAGCACAACCTTAACCATGGATGCATTGTTTTGCCCACAGTGATCACGTATTTGCCTAATATGATCCCATATCAGAGATAAAAGCCACACAACTTAAGTGCACAACTTTGTGTTTACCTTGTAAATTCCAGAACATTTAGCAGTTCATATCTTTCTTCCTGTCCCAACTGCAGAAGTAAAAAAAAAAGGTGAGAATTAATACAAAAACTCTCAACCAAACATCTGAGTAGATATATACCATGATACAGTCATTCAGAAATTACTTAATACAGCAAGAGTAAATACAGCAAATGTTAATGTTACTGCAATGTACTTACAGACTCTATGATTACTGAATCAGGTGTCCTTCCAGTGAATACAAAACGAAGATGCCTGGCTGCTCTGACCAATGCTCCCTCATCTGCAAGAAGTCAATTAATTAGCCTGCAGATGTACCAGAAAATGGCTTACCCCATGATTTAGTGGACACAGTCCAAGCTTTTCTACTTTTTACTTCTTTTTTCCTTTACAGATTTTTACAATTAGATGTGATGCTGGAAAAAACTCTTTGTTTCTCCTGTTAAAACTGAAAAAAAATGTATTTTCACTTCACAGAAAATAAGCCCCCAGAATGAACATGCCTCTCAGTTCAGAAATGAGAGCATCCTCTTTAAAGCAAGTAGGCAAGCACCTTCCTCAGTGGGGCACTGGATAAGGTACATTTCTTCACATTCCTTTTCGTTTAAGTTTAGAAGAGAGAAGTGATTATCACTCCTGTAAATAAAAGATCATTTCAGTGCCTGCGTTCAGGAAACATTTCAAGTAGAAGTCCAGTCTCCCATAGGCACTGGTTCTCTCCAAATGGCTCTGGACACCTGAATGGAATTTACTCACAACACCCAATAAAACATTACCATGGCCCAGTTAGCTTTATTTATGGATCTACCTCTGCCCTTTTCTTCCAATTTTTGAAGGACAGAAGGTTTGAAACAGACATTGCACTGTAATCTTTTCTCAGTCTCTAGCACTGCTTGTCAAAACTTTTGTCCTATTAAAAATATTTAGTTTTCATGTTTGATTACAACATAATCTTTGTTCTAAACCAATACTATGGTTACCAACTACAGAACAGGTTCACAAAAGCAAGGAAGATAATTTGTCTCCTGGTTTGAATTCTACTTGCATTTGAGCAGTTCCTTCAGATTTCCACAGCAATCTGACAACAATCTCCAAGTGCCGCTGTATGGTTAAGTCACCATTTGCCCTTACATAATTCACAGAACATCCATAAGTATTTTCCAAAGCAAATTAGAAAAGGTGAATACTTTTTTGACAAAACTGATTTTAGCTGACACAAAGTCTTTTTATGAGCCAAGTTTTCATTGTTAATTTTGGAAGATAATTTAAAAAAAACAATAAACTTTGAATAAAATTTGCTTATTGAGTTGACAGAATACTATAGGTTCACTCCAATATTCGAGTCTCACCTGGAGATGCTGCTTGATAGATAATTTTGTCACCTTCTCTTTCTGGAACTGCTGTATGACACACTGCCATCATTGTCAAAAACTCACATATTATAGGTGCAGTTGGCTAAAAAAAAAAAAAAAAAACAAAACAAAAAAAAAACCCCAAATTTAAAAAAGAGTGTGATTAACCATTTAAGCAATAGCTAACTGAAATGTAAGAATACATAGACAAATAATAGTCAAGAAAAAAAAAAATTTTTTTCCTCTCCTTTAAAAACTATCAATAAGTAAACAAAACAGACATTATCTGTACACTAATTTCAGCATGCAGAGAAACTTCTTGCTGCTATATTTCAATGCTGGCTATATAGACAGAATTTAGAAGCATTTGCTATTATAACAAAAGGAGATAACCAGAAACATAAAATAATTCAAATAAGCATTTTATAAGTAAGCCTGAATGCTGTATTCAAAGAATTTTATTTTATTCACTGAATTTTCTTTTGATCTCTTTTTTACTAAAAATATTCTCTTATACATAATTTTTGTCTAATACTATATTTGACAACACTTTATAGGAACTTTTAGAAAGATGTAGCAACTGAACCCAAAAAAATGTGGAAAATGCTGCAAGGCCATACAGACAGCTTTTAAAGGAAGACATTTAGATTAATGTCTTGGGCACTTCAGAGCCTACAAAGCTGAAAGGATTTTAAATTATTTAGCCAAAAGAGGGGAAAAGAGCATATATAAATCAAAACAATTGATTGGTTTTGACAAATGCAGCTAAAAACCTATTTAGTACAGCTGAAATTTACAATATGAATGAACTGACTCCTAAATGATTGTTCAGAAGAAACCCCAGCACTCCCCCTAAAGAAGTGCAAAGCAGCTACCACCTCAACTGTAGCATATTTATAATATTTCAAATTAGTAGCAGACTAAGAACATGAACAATGAAGATAACATTACAATTACTTTATAAAATACAATAACCTCTGAATAGCCAACTTAATTCCCTAGTGCAGAAACACTAATGGGAGCAGGTTCCTGTTCTCTTCCACTGAGGGCCCCCAGATCTTCAAAGATGTACACTGAAGGCTGAATTACAGATGCTTTTCCAAAGCACTTCAGACATATTTAACATGCAGTGATGAAACTGGTCTTTGAATGTATGTCTAAAAAATTAGCTTTAAGAAGTATACACATGTGTTTTTACAGCTTGAATGCTCATATTAAATATACTTAATACTACCTATTTACCAGAAAACTTTTGAGATTCAACCACCTGCACACTGATTCTCCTGGTAACAGCAGTAACAGGACAACGCCTCCTCCTGCAGTCTACTACTAGCACTGAAAATGGCCTATGCAGTTAAAAGAGCACCTTCTCCTTTAGACATGCTCAAGAGTTGCACTCAGGTGTCTAGCCCCATTTCTAGGAACAAAATGCTTCAGTCTGCTAGTTACCCTGAAATTACCCATCTCGAAAGACAAAATTTAAGGAAAGAAGAAAGTCTTCAAAAAGAGAACAGTTATACTATTTAGGGTAGATATTCTTGGTTAGGACTAGGCAAAAACTTTTCTTGTACAAATGACAAACAGAAAGTCAAATCATAAACTAAGCCATTAACCTTCTGTGAAATGTCTTGTCTCTTTGGAGCAAATACTAGCCTCCAGAATGTCCGATTCATTTCATTGTCTGAACTCATGATCTAACCTCATGGAAGCATTTACACAAAAACAATGTATATAGTTAACTCCTGACTGTTGTCTAAACCTAGGTACAAAATACTAAGTCATGTCAGGATAGTAAGTTAACTTGACTTCCCAAAAGCTTTGATGTCTAACATAACATCATATGAACAGCATAATCAATGTTGAAACAGTTGCAGAATGAAGAACGTAGACTATTTTATTTCAGACATCTGAATCATACCACAAAAGAAAAAAAAATTAAAAAAAAAGGGGGGGTGGTGTGTGGATGTAATGAACAAGAATCAGCAACAAAGAATTATAAAAGTATTCATGAGGGGGTGCTGATTTTGTGTAAAATGTGATTTATTTATTTTCCTTCAAAGGACGTAATCTTTTGACCTACTGAAAGCAATGTTTTGACTTCACATAACAATGGTAGTTGGTTCTATATAACTTACATGATTGCTTTGAAGATTCTCCAGTAATGATGTGTCACTAAATGTTTTCTCTTCTCCATTTTGTGAGCCTTGCCTAGAAATAATTAAGTAGAAAAGAGATCATCATTAGCATATTCTTAACAATTCATATACAAATTATCCACACTACTGTGCTAAGGTCAAACACAAATTTTGGTCTGTAGCTGTTACAATAAAGGTTGCAATCACATACTGTGAGAAAATGAATTGAAAAGTTAGCTTGTTTCATATCTCTGAAGTTTATCTGATTTTAAGAAACCCTAATTTATGTAAATACACTTAAATCCAGGGTAGTTTCTCTGTTGACTTCAGGTAATGCAGTACGAAGGAAAAATAAAACTACAATGTAAGACTGTGGCTTATTGAAGTGAGATTATTGATGACACCGAGAACAAGATATGACCAAAGAGATCACATTTCTTTGAGAAATTAGCAGTTTTGGAACAGGTTTGCAATGTTTGCAGAGATTTTGGTTTCTGAAAGGGTAAGCAAACTGGGTTTAGAAATCAGGAAAGTCTGCACGAAGAGGATTTGTTTTCTACTACTCACAACCAAAAAAGCAAGCTAGTGAACTGATAGGTAAAGACGACACAGCAACTATGGTTAAGTAGGAAGGGACTGAACAGATACAAGGTGGATATAGTTGTAAGAAACAGTCATACACTAACATCTCTCAAACTGCAAAACTACCTTCTGGCTGAAGCTGGGACCTCAAAAATGTAGATATTTCTAGGATTACCTGTTATTGCATCCGACTGTTGAGTATTAAGACAATCTAGCTGAGTTTCAGTTTAAATGAAACAAAGCAGTGCTGAAAAGACAACCTAATTAAAGGCATGTATTCATTTTTCATTTCATCTTGTCTTGATTCACATAATCTTAGAAGAGCAAACACATGCAGTGATTTCAGTTAAAAGATAAGCCATATGCAAAGGCAGTGTGAAGATCCTCCATGATAAATAAAAGTGATCTGTTTTAGTCCTGCATGACCATGAAGGAATATAAAATGGCAGTACATCCTCTATATAACCACTCAAGGACTACTTTTTCTAGAAACCTGTAATTAAAGTGAGAAATTTGAAGTATCCTAACTGACCAAGACTTTTTTTTTTAAATGCACAGTAAACACCAAATGTTAACAACTTCAGATCTATTAAATTTGCATAGAGTCTAACGTTTAAGGTTTGTTTACTTAAAGCTTTCTGATAGCAATACTTCAGGGTATTTTCCATATTTTCAGTGCTAAATACACTGAAAAATATTTGCAGGTATATGTTGTGTCAAACTGGTAAACAATTCTAATTCCAAAGAAAGAAAAAAAGATTTAGAAGATTTAGAATTCAGCACATCAGTCACTTCAGGACTAGACACGTTAGTGTCATAAACAGACTTTATTAAATACAATAGATTTACATATACGAAAATCAAGTACCTTATTTCATAAGTATTTACAAGATGTTAATTGCTTATAGAAGTGTTTTAAACCACTGTTCAGACATCAGTTTATCCATTTGAGATGTGCTTGTAGAGATTTTGATGTGTATTAGTCAAAACTAGTCTTATTTCATAAATATAAGCATACTTAATTTCATGTAAGCATTGCATTATTTTAATAAAACCACTTGTGCACAGTTAAGCACACTTGTACAACTCTGTAAGAAACATCTTACCAATCTATCTGACCTTATTTTGAATGGTATTGCAAATATTTAGCTTAAGAAAGTATGATGAAGAAGCACAAGGCATCATGCAGATGGCAGCAGAAAGGAAGACAGGACTTAAGTCTTTCCTGAGGTATTTGTTAAGAGATGAATCTTAGTCCCAAGTATATTTGGGTGTTGTAGTTTCAGCTGAGAATTAGATAGTGCTAATATTCTGAAACTATCACAGAAGTGAAATATTAACAATAACTTCCCACATATTTTTTCACTCTCATATATGGAACTTTTTTTCAAACTTGTTAGAGATTATTAGTAACCTATTTTGGTCTGTAGCTGTTAAAATAAAGGTTGCAATCACATACTGTGAGAAAATTAATTTTTCTCATAGAAAGCAACAGTAGAAAAGTGTAATCAAAGTTACCATAAATCCAACTACTTTAATAAATGACAAAACTTTCTCTCCAATAATCAATTCTGAGTCAGCAGAATAACTGTATTATACCTCAGTGACACTATCACCAATTCTATTCCAGAGAACATATCATAGAATTCTGCTGGTATAAATTCACATAAGACTCTGTTGGTCTGCATCAAATCTCAACCTAAAAGAACTTTTGAGTGAAAGATCTCACACACAGCTCTGTTTCTAAAAAAAACCAAGCCCCACTGGTTTTAAGCTTGAACCTTCAACAAACACCACATACTAAATGACTTAGAGCTTACCAATCATCTGAAGGACCACTATAATCCTCAGGCTCAGGGCAATGGCTGCACAAGGAGTAAGGGAAGAATAGAAACAGGGAGAGGAAAAAGAAATACAAAGGCTAAAAAATTGGATCAAGTGTGTATATATATATAAAAAGAAGTTAATGAAATAAAAGTAATAAAAAAGTTTTAAAGGTATCTCAAGTATTTTGCTAGTGGAACTTTTTGTGCTAGAAAAACATGCATTCACACCTAGATTTCTTAAAGGGGATATTTTAGAATTTGTGCTATACCAACTTCATGTGAGGATATGTACTGAAGCAAATATCAAATACTAATTTTAAGTGCCATTCTCACAAATGTATCTTTTTAAATCTTAAAACACTGGGATACAAAGAATTTGAAAATAGCTAGCTCAGAGCAGTTTCTGTGCTGTCCTAACGTTAGCGCATGTGGTTGCAACTGATCTCTCTATATTTATGCATGTGTGTGTAAATATTTGAAATATCATGGTTAGAACTGTATTTTATTACAACTGCTAATTAAAAAAAAAGCATCAGTCATGCATGGTTAATGCATCGAGGATCTAAGTTTTTTCAAAACGGAAAGCCTAGATTAGACTCAAAAGCCAAACCATCACCTTCAGCACAAGCCCAACACTAAATTTCATAAGCCCTGTCTGAGCTCTGCCCAGTTCTAGAGGTGCCTAGTTATCTGCTACTGCATGCTCTGAGATTGGCCCACATCCAGCATCTTACATACTGGTAAGCCACGCTGGCATTTACAATCTGCTGTATTTACTGCTGTAATTACTTTTTTTCAAATAAATGGTCTTAGAAATTTGTAAAATTGGAAATTTTACAAACTCGGCTGAAGGAGATGGCTGCAACTGCTGACAAACAGAAAAATGCTTTGTCTGCATTTATTTGGAGGGATTTCTTGATACCGACACTGGTATTTGGAGTTAGGCTGCTACAACAGCATTCATAAAAACCACTTAGATGGTGGCTATAGTACTGTATACAAATTCTTGTTCATCCAGCATATTATTTAGTGCAAGAGCATGTGCCTACATAATATATTAATCATGGGCAATGATAAAAGTTTTTGCAAGTATGACAGAACACTTCTTTTTAGTAACAACGTTAAGCAGACTGAGCGACAGAAAAACATGCATGTTGAAGTTTTGTTACCGCAGTAAACCTCTGCTATCTGAACTTGATTTTTGTTCCTTTTTGCCAAAGGAGATAACATTGCTGATGTGATAATGCAGCTTATAAGTATGATTTCATAGTCACAAACATACTTACTCCTAGCTGTAGATATTAAGAGGTGTAAGTTTATTTTCATGGTAGTGTTAATGCATGGGACATATGCACAGGCAGAGGAAAAGAAAGGTACACAGACCAAAGTATATAAAAATACCTACCCATAAGCAACTCCTGCTACAGTACACTTCTTAAATTGCATGACATTGCATGTCAGGGTACCCGTTTTGTCAGAAAATATGTATTTGACCTAAATGAATGATAAAATTCATTATAGGTAAAGAACTGCTGAATGTTAATCCTATCTAGTACAATTTATGACTATCACCACACTAAATATTTTTACCAGTTCTACAATATTTATAGTTTATGGAAAACAAAAGATACAGTACATAAATGTGGCAGATGCACAGTCCTGATACCCATTTCCAAACACAGCAATCAACTGAGATGTTAGGAAGCTCAAACTTGCTTCACTGCATGGTGGGTACATTTAACTATCTCTCACTCTACATACAGTTTCAATGCAAGAAAGTAGTGAAGACCAATGGCTTTGCTAGTAAAATATCCTATTTCCGACAGAAAACAATATGGTAAATATCTATAAGCATTTCTAAACCCTTCTTTTTTGACACAGAAATATTTTCTTAAAGCAAAAACATTAGTAAAAACCCAACAGTTCAGAAATACCTAGTTGCAGAAATAAGAGAAGTCTTACTTAAGTCCAGGTCTCCTATTTCCCTAACATTTTAAATCCTTCTGCTTCAGAACCTATTAGTTAAAGTATTTTAAGAATCTATTTAAATTTAGTTCAAACCTAATCTTAAGAAAAATAGTTAACATATGAAGAAATGGCTTGTGATGAAACAAAGGCTCTATTAGTCAAAGGTAACTTTCAATTTTATTTCATTAGAATTCATTTCTCAAAAAAAAAAAAAATCACAGTATTCTGATTAGGAATTAACTGCATTATACATGGAGCTAATAAGGCTATCTATCTGTTAGTAGATTTGTGTGTGTGTGTGGGCAGAATGGAAAAGCAGGAATTGCAGCTAAGAAATCTCAATCTTTTTTCCCAACATCAAAGTTTAGCCTTTCTGAAAACCTGAAGATCTCTTGGGGGAAATCTTCTCTTCACTATGTGCAGCCTTCTCATACTTCAGAGAAGACACTTTTTGTTAGCAGAATCCCTTTGTCTCCCTACAAAAAAAATCTGCTTAAATTAAGAATCTGTTAAAATACTAAAGGTGGAGAATCCAAGAAGTCTGAGTAGATCTTGATGGTGAAGGAGACTTTGATGAGAAGCTTTAAAAAGGGAAGGTGAAGACAAAAAGGGAATGTGTCTGGCAATGGGAATAAGAAACCGCAGAGAGAAAACAGACACATTGTATAAAGTGAGACAGAAGCTGAGATTCGAGAGTTTCTTTCCCCTAGAGGAACTTTAAGGCCCTTTAAGGCCAGAAAGAGAACAAAATCTTTACTATGTGCACAGACCTCCTAAACACAATAGGCAAGATCCCATCCCTCCTCTATATAGACCAACATAAGAACTTGCTAACCTGCAACTACTGTTTTTCCAAAAGGCCCATCTCTTCAGTACCTAAGATCTGTTTGTGATACGGGTAAAATTATTTTATTACTTACTGTTCTTGCACAGCTAAAACCAAGTTTTACATTCTTATGCAATAAAGAATTCATAATGAAAACTTCTAGGTTAGGAAATATAAGAATACATATTTCCGTGTGTCTAAATCAGTTCAATTAAATGAGCATGCAATATTTTTTCCACAGAATCTGTTTGCTTGCCATCACCTCTCGGTGTAACAGAAAGCATATTATTTAGCATGTTTTTTAAAGGAAAACTGCAAATATAATTGGCTTAAACAGCAAATATAACGTCTGCTGCTTATGGAATCATGCCATGTGCCCCAGACACACTTCTACAGTTGTATTTCCATAAAGTGAAGGACATACAAAGAGCAATGTCTTGTAAAATTCTGATTTTATAGCATTAAAATAGAATTTTAAAGCAAAATGAAGAATTAAGCCCAAATTTCCAAGGCTTAATTCAGTAGTAACCCCTTGTTCCATTCACTGCTTCCAATCTTCAGTGGCAAAAAAAAAAAGAGGGAATGTATATAACCATGATTCATTCCTAGAGCATACCCAATGTCTCTTCTGAGCAAGGCAGAGCAAGTGAAAAAAAATTACATAGTGGAGATGCATACTACCATACTGTATGCACAGTCTGATAATGTATATGACACATACAGAAACTAAGTTTTTGTGGCAGACAATCTTAGTGCTCAGAATTCCTCTGATTTTGTAACTTTAACAACACGCTTCAACCTATTGCAATTACCACATGCACACTGATACATAAAGCAGTGTTTATTAATTTAATACTGGTTTCAAAAGTTTAATGCCCACATATTGCAATGTGGTTTTAAAAGTATCTGAAAACATGGAGATAATTGAAATAAGAGAAGACTAAGGCATGAACAGAAGTTTTTTGGAGTGAATCATAAAATTACTTTAATAATTTGAATTGTAAAAAAAAAACCCAAAACACCACAAAACCCAACCCAAACCAAAAAAACCCACAAAACCAAAAACAACACACAATTAATTTCAATACACAAGTTAGAACCAGTAATTTTTTTACTGGTTCAATTTACTACCTGTCCAAGCTCTTCATTGAGATTGGAAGTACGAGCCATTGCAGCAGTGTCTGTAGGTTCATAGTGCATATCAATGTCCTACAAATAATAATAATAAAAAAATTTAAAACTACTCTTCCAGAATTTATTATGAGAAATCTAGTACATAAATAGAAAAAGTGTAAAAGAGTAGATCTAACATGAATATCTATTATTATATAGTATTATCTACTTATGATTATTTCAACATGGGAAGCCACAGACACATTAGATCACTTACAAGAGACCCCAGGGAAAAAAGTTAAACTAAAACACTGTAGGAGTCTTCAAGATATTACCCTGATTATTTCCAGTGAGCGGCATTACTGAAAAAATGTTGTATTCATGCATCAAAAATAGATTTAGCAACAGGCAAGCAGAAATATTATATTGTAACACTTATGAGAAGTCAGTCTTCTCCATGTACATTACATGCACAACCAGTAATTTCTGTATAGCAAGACAAAACCACTTTGAGATAAAAGCATCAAGATAAATTTCAGGTAACACAATAAATGTATGACACATTATAGGTGGTGTGGCTTTATGTTTGGCAGGGTTTTTTTTTATTTTTTATTGTCTTTTTTTTTTTTTTTTTAAACAAAAAATATCTATACCAATATGATACTCACACACACAAAAATAATGTTTAGGATAATAAATGTCCAAAATCCCAGATTAAGATTAATTAAAGACAACTAAGCCCTTGTGACATTAAATGAAGGGGGGAACTAAAAAATGCCTTTCAGATTTGTTGTATAAACAGTTCTCAATCTACACATACAAAATGAGGGAGCCTTTGTTAAGTATTTATTTTATAATACAAAACATAAAGGAACAATTTCATTCTCTCTCTTCTTTATCAGGAAGCTGTTCTATAGCATAATAGAAATGAAGATATCAAAATGATCTTTATGTATTTTCTAAGAGATAATACTAAAAGACACTGGCTTTGTGAAAAAACACCAAACAACAACATTAAGCTACAGTGGTGGTAAAAACCAGCAAAATACCAAAAACCCAAAACAAAACAACCAACCCAAACCATGGGCTATGCTTAGAAAGAAGGAATAAAAGTGGACAAAAAAACTCCACTGAATGGCAAAACACCTTCTTCTGATCATTCTGGATGAAACTGATACCTGAATATTGAGAATGTTAAAACACGTTCCAAAAATGCAGTTTGGTGCAGGTATAAAAGCACTAAATAAAACCATTTATTATTACCTTCCCAGATTCCAATAATAATAAATAAATCACATACTTAAGTATTTACATTAAGAAAAAGCCTGAGAAAAATTACACATAGACAAAGAATCAGTCATTTCACTTACTAGTAAACCAATTTATTTTAGAAGTCAATGCATATTGTAAAAGTAATATTTACCCAATTTATGAAATATGCCTGGATAAATTTAACAACTTCAAGTGTAACCAACAAACTGATTGGAATAAGGTTATTGAAGAGAATGATAAAAGTCAAAAAATTCAATCCAAAGTTGCTTGCTCCACCATCTGCCAAAACACAAAGCCAATAAAAATAATTAAGACCATTCTTACAAGTATGTATATACAGTGCATTCAGAGCATTGCATTAACTGCTGATTTTTAAAATGTTCTGTGTCTAACAATAAACTTGAGGATTAATGACAGTATCACTTGTTTATAAATATGACCTTCATAAGAATTAAGGATCTTTATTATAAAGTGGAGTTAAAGTTTAGAGAGCAAATTTAGTTTGCTTCTGAAAAGCAGACTTACCAGCTGTTCCTTCTTTTGCTACATTTTAAGATCATAACCTGGGAATATCTATATATAGTAACTGAATTCTAAACAATAAATTAGAGTTTTACATTTTAAAAGGGGGAAATGAGGAGCGGAACTAATTTTTTCTCTGTCCACCCTCCTATTCCCCTCCTCCAACCCAGCAAAATTCTATGAAAAGGTAAATTCACATCAGACGAGATTGAATTAGAGTTTCATGAAAGCTCTGAAAGAACTGGGCATATTAATATTAGCATATCTAACAAGAAATTTTATACTACTTTTTCCTTCTAAAGTTTTAGATAA
The DNA here is from genome assembly GCA_024611175.1 of Megaceryle torquata. Taxonomy (NCBI): domain Eukaryota; kingdom Metazoa; phylum Chordata; class Aves; order Coraciiformes; family Cerylidae; genus Megaceryle; species Megaceryle torquata. The sequence continues at coordinate 14,578 of JANIJG010002755.1, read as the reverse complement.
CTCTAGCAGTAGTAACTCATAGAGGATGCAAGTTGGAGATATCAGTCTGCTTTCCAGTGCAGCAAAAGTGTAAAAGATGTAACCTGCCTGTCTGTATTCAAAGCTCTCTCAAATAGCCCCAGACATGGAACAAGGATCTGGTTGTTACTTTAAGATCCAAGAGAGTAGGTTTTGAATACTTTCATTAATACCAATTTCAGTAGTAGTCTACTGAAACGAAGTAGAAGTCTAAAAGAGCTGAGAGCTAACATTCACAGTGCCATTGATATCCTCAGTAATGACTGCTGATTTAAATGAAGTTTGATACCTATTGCTACCTGCAAATAAAAATAATATTTATTGTTAACATTACCACTTTTTTCAAGTTATCCACAGGCAACAAACAGGTTGTTCTAACTAATTGCTAACAGCATTCAGAAAGATGGGGCACTACTGGGAATCTGTTTCACTGCCACATAAAAACTAAATAACTAAAGAGAAAGAGGAATAAAATTGCTTCTCGTATATTAAAAGTACGTGGTATAAGACCAACTATGAGCTGAATGAAGCCTTAAAGAACATACCTTACAAAACCCAATACAATTTCATTTAATCGGGGGGTTTATGTCAGAAAATAAATTGACACAGATATTCACTTGAAAAACACACAAAATAGCAGTGGCCACTATTTCATGTTTCTTTCTTCAGGAATAGAACCAAAAGTTTCTGAACTGCCCCATTAATGAGCTATCCCCTGTATCCTGAAAATTTTAAATTTATTAGAAATGAAAAAAAAACAACCAAACAAAAAAAACCCCACCACAATCCCACCACAATCCACACTGAAAAGAAGGATTAAATGAAAAATAACAATTGATGAAGTAGATCTAATGTAATCCTTCCAGTAATATAATTACTGGAAATTGTATATATTCCATTATGATTTCACTTTTTTCCACCTCAAGATGACAATAGGAAGGATAAGTTTGGGGTTTTTTTAAACAAACAAACAAAAAGTTTCTTCCTCAGCATCAAAAAGAAGAGAAGCAAGTTTCCCAATAAGCAAAATTTCATCATAAATGCAGACAACTGTTCCAAAGAAACTTTAGAACCATGCCTTCAAATCAGAATTCTAAGATGACCAAACCATCCCATATCCCCTACTTTGATGACTAAATTCAGCAGCTTTCTTTATAATCAAGATTGTTGTTTCAGAAGTAGAAAGTTTAGTTCTGGCTCTACTGACTAAGTAAAGAATACTGTAGGCCCACTGTAAGAAATTCTGAAAACACGAATAATCAACCACAAAGTATAATAAAAACCTGCCTCACTGAGGGTCAAATTATATCAGTATGTTGTATGCTGCTGTGCAAGGCCCCTATAATATCATACTGCCTTGCATACTCCATGAGTACAGATACCCAATATATATGAAACATTCTTTTGTGCCCGTTTTATCTTTAGGAGCAGTCTGATAAAATCTGATGTTGGCAGCCAATAATTAGTTAGATGCCTACATAGTATAAATTATAAAGCCACAGCTTCACTTCCTGGGATGAGGAAGCTTAAAAATTCAGAAAAATTATTGCAGCTTTAAATGTAATCCATTGGTAATAGCTGAAAAGGGCTTTAGTCTGATGTTGGGGAATTGACTGTCTATACCACTGGAATGCTGATACAGACATTGCTGAGCTGCAGATGCAAAGAGGCAAACAAAGCTCCCCTTTCTGGATTTAACAAGAGCTCAGATGGCACAGTAAGATCAATTTTATACCTGCTGTGATATACGTAGCCTAATGACTTGTCAACAACCAATAAAGCATGAATGATAAAACCACACCATGTAAAGGATGGTAATCATCCTCAATTGCAAATATGAAAGACAGATGATTAATATTTTACATCTTACAATTTAGATCAAGATACCAGTCTCTTCCAGTATGCCTTCGATTCCATATAGCTGAGCCAATAGAGCAGATCAAAGACATAGCAATAAGGATGCAGAACAGAATCAAAATCTGAATATTTGTAATTCGTTCCACATTAGACATTTTAAGAGGTGGACTTGTTGAATTCTGCAAAAGACAAAAAAGCAACAGTGACTATTAAATATCAGAAGAGGTACACACAGTTCTCACACTTCAAATTACATGTTACTGCACCCTTTCCTAGCTATTCAGCCAAATGTATCATCACCATAAATGGCATAACTTTTTCACTCAAAAGAAGAAGAAGAAAAAAAAAAAAAGCATAAATTCATGAATTAGGAGTTTTATATTTGTGTAAAAAGCAGTGTAAACAATCACACAGATGACTCGTAACAGCAACAGCTAAGAGTAAACTAAGCAATACACTAAGAGACATGCATGAGCACTCTGAACGCATTCTTTGTTTTTCCACAACAAATGCATCCCAGTTTTGATATTTCAAACAACACTAGGAAAAGTAATTTAATCATCTGAGAACAGTACTCTTCCCTTCTCATTTTTCAAATAAAGTTTTACTTTGTTTTCTGGCAAGAATGCTTACCTGTGTACTTGAAAGAAAGCTCCACAAGAGGACAGTGTTAGGAGCAGTCAAAAATAAAGATGAACAGCAAACTATAGTGATCCAACTTGCTAATAAAAGTTTTCAAAATACACATTACAAACTAGAATCAACAAATATGCCTACTAAGGAAGAAAAGTACTTTGTGGCTAAAGTAATCAGTAATAATAACAAGGAATTGCTTTATTGCTTTTACTTTGTAAGAAAGATGCTCTATTACTGACATTTTAACTACTATATTGAATTTAGCCATGTTTTCTGAAGGGATTTTCTGTGCTGTATAATGACCTTATCAGGTAACAAAACAGATAATTTAGAGAAAATCCAAGTGACAAACCTGCATAAGTTTTGTGTCATGTCCTGTATAGACAACTATCCCATGAACCCACTGAGTATTTCTCAACTGAGCTCCTCGTAGAAGAATCTGATCAGATCCCAGTGGAACGGTACTAGAAGAAAGGAGGTTTGGAGGTATATATTTTAGCTTAAAACAATGTCAATGAATAAATGTAACCAGCAGTTGTTAAAACTTATTAGCTAATATTTCTCAAAATTTAGATTATTATTTTAAGTATGCTAGGAATTTAATTTTTAAAGTTAACTTTTTGAGAGTATTGACAGAGAGAAAACTTGTCAGTTTAAAGCAAGTCAAACAATTTAAGTTTGCAAAAATATTACTTATCTCTTAAATTTGTCTATGGACAAACAAGATATGGTACAACTTAGCCAAACATACTGAAACTAACAAGGGATAATTTTCCTTTGACTTATGATTACAACGTTTTTTTCCCATGTGCATGCTGAAACTCTAACTGAACTGATTTTCCAAAGCAATTTTCAAGTGAAATTTTCTGAACTCTCAACTTAATCCACTCTTTTGGTGAAATAAATAACCTTTATGAACATGATTAACTGTTTAAAAGTCACAACAATATTTCTGCACTTTCTTTAAATTGCAAAGCCAAGTCAATTTACTTGTGTTATCTTTAACAAATGCACTCATTAAACAAGCAACAAAACCTTGTAAGATGATGGAAGCATTTGAATCTCAAAATTGACAGCTTTTATACATACACTGTAGCTCAGTTCTTTTTAAAATATAAGAATCACAGAATGTCAAGGACTGGAAGGGACCTCAAAAGATCATCCAGTCCAACCCCCCTGCCAGAGCAGGATCACCTAGACCAGATCACACAGGAA
>JANIJG010002755.1:0-10752 GCA_024611175.1 Megaceryle torquata | reverse complement strand
GGGACGCCTCCCAACTAGATCAGGGTACACAAGGCTCTGTCCAACCTGTCCTTGAACACCTCCAGGGAGGGGGCAGCAAAAACGTCTCAGGGCAATTTATTCCAATGCCTTGCCACCCTCATGCTGAAGAGTTTCTTCCTAAGATCTAATCTAAATCTATTCTCTATATAATAATTATTAGTCTTTTCCTGGGACAGACAATATGCACTTTCTGTCGTTACCAGCTAGCAGTTCAGACTTGTCAATAGTGCTCTAGTGTTTGGAATTCTTACCTAAAGCTATTATCTCCACAGTTGTTTGAAACCAAGACATTATAAAGACCACAAATAAGTTGCTTAATAACAGTAACTATATCTTTAATATATATGCATGCTATAAAGGGTCTGAGGAAACCAAGATAGTTGGTAACATTTTTTGGTAGCACAAAGAACATAAAATCAGTCTCAGCAAATGAGTTTCAGGTAACAATCTTTTCTGGTTTGCCATGTCCCCCTCTCTCCTCTGATATACAAGCTTTTGAAGATTCAAAGACTGCAAGTAAAGAGGAAATAACACATTCCTCCTCCCCTAAAATTAGTAGTGCAATGTTAATTTGTAGAAATTAAAAAAAAAAAAAAAATCTAGAAAAACATTTGAGAGCTTTTCTATAGAAAACAAAAAACCAAACACTACTCCACTACAACTCAGTCCATTTATTTTCCAGGAAATGAGCATGGAGCATACTGACTAAGGAATCATTCTGCCCACCAAGTAAGCACGTTGCAGCAAATGAAATGTTGAACACTACTGTCATGGAAAAAAATTTCCATGTGCAGGCACTTCATCAAAAGAATGAACTGGAAAAGAAAACAGCAATGTAAAGCATAAAGAGATTTACTCGCTTTCTAAATCTGAACTGTACTGCTCTTGTATTTGAGATGTGTTCAGATCATGGCAAAATTAAGAGAATAAAGGTCCTTTCCAGTACGAAAGGAACTGCTGGGGTTTGCATTACACATGAATCATTAAGAGGGACTCCTACTGCCATCAAATATGTCTTCTGCACTTTTATTTATTTATGTGCATTCCTGGCTCAGAAGCTTTCTAAGGCTTCTGGATCATCTATCAGCACAATGGGTAGACATTCCAGTTAAGGAACAGATTGCATGTCATTCCAGGAATAATTAGATAGTCTATTAACACTAATTAAGATAGTAACAGAAGACCAAAGGTATATAGCAAAAGGAAGTTACTTTTAAAGCTTCCTCAGATAAACTGGAAACCTTTTCAATTATGGACCTTCTCGGGAATGCCAAAAGACTTTGTTCTTTCTAGAAACACAAGCGTGTCTAGGAAGGCAGAAGACAAAACCTTCAACTCTTAATTCTTGCACTCCTTTGAGAGCCAGGTGAGTTATAAGACTTCCTGCCACCTTCTGATCTTCCTCTTTGTTTTCCCCTTTTAAAACCTGTGAAGAACATGCAGAATATGCAGCAAAGTCCTTTCTACTACAGGATCCATTGATTCTTTTTTTCATCAAGACACTGGCTGTCAAATGGATACCCTTCTCCAACTTGGGACAGAAATTTATCCTTAAGGGAAGGGTCTGTTATTGGGAAGACAATCAGAAAGGAATTAGGATTGCACCCAGTGGGATTTGCCTTTAGCAGAACTGCTGGACAGACCAAGGAGATGAAAACAGTCAATAAAACAACCAGGGACATAAAAAGCCCAGATCCGCCATGTGTCACGCTGATCCTCAACGTTGTGATCCTGCCCAACTCTAATGAAGTGATGGTGCAATGACTTAGAGCTTTGGCCTCAGCCTTCTCAAAACTGTTCCAATTAATCTAATTCTTCTTGCATGCTACATTAACTAATGACTCATCAGCAACATATTTGGATTACATTAAGCAAGCAATATTCTCAGGGGGGAAATCCCTTTCAGCATACTTTTCTGACAGGGCTGTGAAGGGTATATTAAGAACTAATAATTTCTAAGACACATTTGAAAGCTTACATATCCAGTTTTGTTTTTTAAACAAGCATTCTTCACTCTTTATCCTAAATTTCCTTAAGAATGTCTTCAGGAAAACATTCTTTTAGGTCTGCATGACCAGTATCTGCCCTTGTTTTTAACATGCTCACAGTTTTTCTCTGATCATTATAATTGTCTAATCATAATAATTGTCTAATCATAATTTCAGATTTACCCACGCTAAAGAACTTGTCTCCTTTCTCTAGCTAATTGTCTTCATTGCTTCAAATCAAGTGACTTGCTTCTGTATATTCATGAGCATAACAAAAAGCTACACCGCTTTGGAGATAGGAGTTAACACACTGGAAAACTGAGGATACCATGAAAACTTTTTAGCCTCCTTTAAGTACACAGATTTAGCCAAAAGGCTAACTGTAGTGAAGTTCTACCTCCTTGAATACTGATTATTAAAAAAAAAAAAAAAAAAGAAAAAGAAAAAAGAAAAGAACAGAACATTTGGGTTAAGTTGCTTTCCCATGGCGGGGGAAAAACACTGAGAAAGTAATAAGGTACAGCATTTTTGACACTCCAATGAGTTACCTAACGGGGAAGAAGAAAGAAGAGGGAGATGCATGCATTTTCAAGTGTCCTAGTGTCCTCCCTTACTTTTGCAAAAATGTTAAGGCATTATCAGATAGAGTGGAAATCACAGCTGCTGAATATACATAATCTGGTAGAAAGGTCTTAAAAGATCTGAATAAATACCATTTAGATGAACCTGCACTACCTCTAATATGATCAGAAAGAGACCACCCCTGGTTTTTTTGTGATGTTGGAAATAAAGTCAGGATCCAAAAAGAGTTACTTACCTGCAATTCTTTTTCACTGAAGGTAAGTATTATATTAGAGCCACACTTTTGGAACTATGATACTGCACCAGAAGTACATTCAAAATATTCTAAAACTGACTTTCTCAAATGACAGATTGCTTGACCAGCAGATGGCAAGCTCCTTACACATTCCTGGGGCATAATAGCCATCAGCACATTCAATGCTTCTTTTTAAAATCAGATATTAAAAATAAATAATTAAATATGTTTTTCTCTCTGGCTAGGAAGGAAGGATGAATGTGTGGATCTCTTATAACTATTACCTTCAGAGAAGAATTACAGGTAAATGTTTTTCTCTTCTTAATGACAAGTACAGTGGAATTTTAATAGATCCACACTCTTGCGACTGAAAACTCCCGGAATGCATCTGTAAAAAAAAAAATCTGTAAATAAAGAATGGAAGAGAAAAAAAAAAAAGGGGGGGGGGGGAACCCCAAACATGTATTTAAACATTAGTTAGTACTGTTAAGTATCAGCCTAAAAACGCAAACATGAATAATATTGTATATGGAGAAATAGATGCCTACCAAATAAGGATGAAATCCTGTGAATATTTGGGAATGAAGGACTCAACAATTCTGTATCTAGTAATGAATTTTATATTCCTAATAAATCACATTCAGTTTAAATCTATAAAAAAACTCCAGGTATCAATATGTGGTAAGCACTTAAGCATTTTAAGAATTTTTGAAGCAGTTATACAAGCATGTATATCATAATTGCACTGAGACTGTCTAATTTTACAGAAAAAGCATACTTTCAATAAGGTAAGGTATTAAATGTCTTTCAGCTAGCAAACTGGAAGAATCTGAGGTATACAGTAATGGACTCAGTTCCACTCCAGAGTGAGAGAAACAGAAAACAACAACACAAAAAGACAAGAACCTACTTCTATTCAGCTCCTATAATACAAATTTAGTAGGCAAGGAATAAGATGCTTAAGAAGTGAATTACTAGGTACCTATTCCAGAACCATTATAATTTGATTAGCACTCCCTTCTATTATTAATAGCTTTTGCTTTATGAAAATCCAGTAGTATAAAACCTCAATTTGTACAAGTATGGTTTTAACCCTCAAGTTTTTTTAAAGAATAAAGTCTAATAAAGAATACATCAGAAAAGACTTTTACCTCTCCATAGTCTTTACAGAATGAAGACTTTACTATTCACTTTTTGAGTAGTTCAACTGTTAGACTGAATCTAATGAGATGATATTCCTCAGATTTACATACCCATGCCCATCCAGTCTGATGTTTCCAACAAAGTCATAGAGATGTCGGTTTGGGCTCTCACATTCAATTCTGCCTGAAAGTCTCATCAAGCTTTCCAAGTCCTTTATGTCTGAAGTTAGGGGCAAACCCTGTGAATAAAGTAAGTGTGTCATTACATGACATATGACATATGTCATTACATAAAAATTCACTTGCCAGTATAAAAATTTATGGGAACAAAATGGGACTGCTACATTTCGCTGTAACGCTGCTGGATGCTAGAGACAAAGAAAAAGTCACCGTGGTATCTTGGACATCATCTTGGATGGGTTATGACAGGGTCATAACCCATCATATAACTCGGCAGGTAGGTCCCTGCATAGAGACAGTGCACTCAGAAACTGCTATCCCCTACCTGCCCCTCAAGGACAATACTGGCTCTATCAACTTCTTTCTGCAGTGCTTCTCCCTCATCTATCCTCTAAGAACAAAGGCAATACCCAGCTACAACTCTTTCCATCTATTTTCCCAAAGGAAAACCCTGTAACAAAATGAAAGGTATGGCTTCGGAGTAACCAGTTGTTCTTTCCACTTAATTAATTGAACAAAAACATTTGTTACATCAATAACCTGCAGTTTTGTATTCAAAGCATTACAATTTCACAGTCTTGTAAAATGGCCATTCATAAAGTCTGTTTTTATAAGCAATAATAGTTTAAAATAATATTACCAATATTCTAAAAAAATTAAATTCCTACCTGTCGAATTTTTAAGTTTGTCTCACCATCTAAGTTAGATGTTTCGATGTAACACATAGCTTGTGGTTCACTATTAAGAAAAAAAAAAAAAATCCTTAAAATTAAGTTAAAATGTCAAAATCCATGAACTTTCCATAATCTTTTAATAGCTATTTATACAATCAGTTGGGTTTTTTTTTTTCATTTTTGTCAAATCTTTCACAGCTAGAATAATTTACAGACAAATTTGTCAAACCAATAGTACTTTACATTTTCAGGAAAGTTTGCCAAAACCTACCTACCTAAATGAAACATTGTTAAAAATGCTGTACATAGTAAGTTTTCTATGTTTTACTTGATATTAAGAAAAAGGCACAACTGTAGCACATTTATAGTGCCTACTGCTATAGACAGCAGTATAAATGTAAAAGTTTTCTTCTAAAGGGTTCTCTTATTAAGAAAAGGTCTAAATTACTATAACCTAATACAGTTTTTGAAATATATCTGTCCTCTTTATACAATTTAAAAAGCTTTTTATACAATTAAAAAAGATTTTTTTAATATAAATTAGAAGTTTTAAACTTATTCAGAACATTACCAGTTTAGTAACATAAGCTACTTTACATTTCAGAAAAGTTTGCCAAAACACCTCTACCTAATGAAACTGTTTAAAATGCTGTACATAGTAAGTTTTGCAGAACATTACTAGAACTTGACTAGTTCATCTATTTGGCATATACTGATAAAAGTTTTTGTTTGTTTGTTTGTTTTTTTCCAATACAGGTTTTTGATGTGTAACAGCAGTATTCTGTAAAACACTTTCAGGTTTTAAAACACATTATAACCATTACAGAAGTGTTAACTAGAAGGACAAAACTACTTTTCTGCAAGTAGATAGTAAACAAGAACAGGTCTAACAGGTCAGGATTTCTAAATTACTCCACTCACTTCCCCTTTTTTGGGCATGAGGACAGAACAACTATTACTTATCTCTACAACAGAAAGAAGTTTTGATCCTGTAAAGGACCAGAGGAGTCATAAAAATTCCTTACAATGTAAAAGAATAAATGCTTACTCTCTACACTATTTCAAAGCTTCCAATATCTTCCTTCTTTCTAACATGGAATTTGAGCAGCAATTGTTTTTTTTAAATTTTCTTTCTTAATGCAACAGTGGCTGCTGGTAAGTGACCTTGTGTTAAAATGCTTGCAGGATAAAGTTATATAGGTTATTCTAACATTTTTGTATTAAAACGTGATACATCATTATCATAATCTCCTTTTGGGCTAGCATTTTTTTCTAGGCAAACTTTTCTAAAAATGTAAATAACTTCTGTTTTTAGATCATTCGGATAGAATAACCTGTGTAAGACATTATTACAATTCTAACATTTTTATTAGTTAACAGTAAAAAACAAACAGTATTTCTGTGAAGCACTTTTAAACCAGACTACAGCAGCAAAGATGTTCTAAGTGAGACACATGCTTAATTGTAATTACTGTAGCAGACAGTGATAACCTCCAAAGTCAATAAGTATATCAAGGCAGGCCCATTGATTTGTTAGGGAAAAATGAAGTGTGGTAGCAGTGCAGACAAGAGCAAAAAGCTGACGTGTCTAAGAAACATGCATTTTGTCACAATCCACAAGAATGGTGCTGCTTTTGCCACTGCATGCAGCAGAGATTGTGCAACATCCAAGTTTGTGCAGAGGGTCCTCTACCAGTCCTACTAACATTAAAACTGTATTCTTCGCTGAAAATAGTGGGTTGGGATAAACATGTATATTATTCTTAATTTACTCTAAGGAATTAAACATACATTTATTCTGTTTATTCAATTACAACTTGTCTGATAAAATTTCACGGGGACAGTGTCAAAACAATGAGGACTGAAACAAATTTTCATTTCTTGGAGTTTTATAGTGCATTTCCTCTTTAATGATCTGTATTTTTATCAGCCGAACCCTTTCTAATTTTATAAACGTCTGGGCTTTGATGAAGAAAGGTGAACAGCAAAACAAAGTTTATCAGCATGGCAGTATTTTTCATATTTGGTATATGAGGACCCACATACACGTATCCTATGCAACTAGTTTATTCTAACCTTGATGATAGACTGATGAGATCAGCTGGGAGATGTTCCCCATTGGTCACTTTCACTACTTCCCCTACTGCCACCTACATATCCCAGTTTGAAAATTATTAGAACGGAAAAATGACAGGGTAAAAAAAAAAAAAATCAAACAACCAAACAGAAAAAAATACAAATAAAAACCAAACCCAAAACAAACCAAACAAATGGACAAAGACAAAAAGACAAGAGTTTGAAATTATTATACAAACAATACATGTTAATTAATATGTCTGATGACTTTTTTTTCAAAATCTATTTTAATCAGGTCAGGAAGAAAAGAGATAGAAAATTTTCATTTTTACTCAAGTGGAATTTTTTACTGTAAGGCATGAATTTCAATCTGAGGAACACACTGATATTGTACAGAAAAATAAAAAGCTGTTATGTTTATTTCTCAGATGACAAAGTTTCTACCCACTCCATACAATAATTAAAAAAACAAAAGCCACAACAGAAGATTTTCCATCAACTTTTCTGAAAAGTCAGGTGACAGGTATTTTTCTATGTAGATGTGCTGAAAAGGATTTTGTTTTGTTTCAGCTTTGTAAATTTCAATTAACACTGAACTAGCAAGAATCAAAAGAAATTAAATCTCAGACTTGTATCCTTCCACTGTAAGAGAATATAGTTTCCTAAAATAATGAAGATTCTCTTATTCTCCAGAAACTGCTATTGCTGGTAAAAAAAATCAAATATAATTAGTTTGAATTAAAGCCAGGCCCACAGGTTTGCATTGCTATTGAAACCAAAAATGTAATCGGGCATGAACAAAGACCTGGAAAGCAAAACTGATGAGACTTCCTGTAGAATGCATGGCTACATGCAGAAGACAAGTGGAGAGGGAGAGCACATGCTGGTATGCAGGGAGAATAAGAGGCAATATAGTAACAGAGAGTTCTCTCCTGGAAGGAGGGCTGCAACAGGACCCTAGTAATATAACTAAGAAGGAAGTTTTAGCTGGAAGAAATGCCTCAGTTTGGCCCAGAAAAGTAATTATGATTCAGAGTTCCCTCTGCAAACTGGATGCTAGAAGAAAACCTGACAGAAACATTCAAGGTGAGTAATAGTCATAATTAGGAAAGGGTATTCTGACAAGGGTTGTAAAGTAAGGTTAAACAAAGAGGTAACAGTCCTGACAAGTCCAGTAGCAGTTAATTATTATTTCAATTTATCAACACGTGATGTAGGATTCCTTCATGGGGGAACAAGGCTTAGAAAAAAGGCTTTGCATGCAATTGGTATTTTCCTGTGTGTAAAATACAACCAGAGAACACTTCAATGCAAGTGCCCTCCAAATCCAAAAGGGCAAACCAGTTAAGACATCTAGGCAAAGACTCAAATTTAGAAGCTTGCTCAGGAAGATTATAAAGAAGCTTCTCTGAGAGGGTGTAATCAGTTTTGCTTGCAGAACACTGAGGTTAGCATGACAGAAGCTATTATGAAGCCAATCGAACAAGTGTTCTTTGCTTCATGGTGCATTGCCTAAGATGATACTGGTGGAGAAGCACCAGTAAAAATTATAAATGCTTCTCAGTGTGCAGAAGTAAAACATTTATAGAGGATGCTCAATACAAAAACATCTGAAGTTATGACAAACATCAGTACTGAAGACAGACTATGGGGAAAATTTTCAGTATTATCTAGCAACAACTTTATATTGATAATAATATAATTAATTTTTAAAATAATAAAGTGTTTTAGAAACAGCTACACTTAATTTGGAAATATAATGGAAGATGGAATAAACACTGTACTAGTCTACACCACAGTCTATCAAAGAAATGTGTAAGATTCTAACTTTATTAATTGTATGTATGAGTGGATTCATTAACTTCAGTGGGATCATAGAGGGTTTATACCTAACCCATAGTCTTACACATTACAATAATGCTTCCTCTTTTGCCAGAAAACAAATATGGAAATTGCACTGTAAACATACAGTAATAAAACAAAATACAATTGATCACATTTAAATAATCTTCATTAACAACAAAAAAATAATAAAAGAAATATGCTGTCTGTTGACCTGATCAAATAGATGTTGAAAAATGTGCATCTTCCACATATTATGTGGATTTCTTAAATAAAACTGTCCAAGGAAATGATGATAAACAACCTCTGATTGTCCATGTAAAAAGAGACAAACATAACATGCTATAAATTAAGTATTGCTTTCAGTGCTGAAATTGTTCATTTTTATATATATAAAAAGGGAATAAAGTGAATGTTCAGCTCAAAGACAGTGCTAATTTGATGGTTCCCATCTCATGTTCACATTTTTTTCCCCCTGATTCGACTATCAAACTGATTACTATAGCCATTAAAAAACATTTTTGTTCCCTGAAATACATAAATTTTCATTTATTTATAGGATGCAATTTGTTAGGTACATATCAAAAAGTCAACCTGCTTAAATATGGCAATTAAGGTCCAATTTTCAGACAGAGAATCAAGTTTTTTTTGGTATTATATCCAACAGCAAAATAATATACTAAGTTTTTCTCAGGAGTTAATTGAATGCCAATGGAATTTTAAAACTGTAATTGTCACAATTTAAAGAAATGCTGCCTGAAATGATAAAAGCACAAATGAAAAAAAGACCATACTTCAGAGGAGCAGGATTTTTGTTTATTCCTTATTTCCTTGGAGCAATCACAACTAAAGAAATAAATAAATGCAGGGTAGAGAAACCAGCCTCTACACTATAAGCATCAGTGGGCATCTCTACCTTGATGAGAGCAGTACAGTGTCAGCAGGTATATACTCTTTGCCTTTTATTATAACTATATCTCCAACATCTACCTGAAAGAAAACTGGGAATTGGTTAATGGTCTCAAACAAAATATGTTATCCCTTTGTTTTAAGCACAGTAAATATTTACCTGCTGAATTTACTAGAAAGACTGTTAGAAACTCAACACACTTAGAGAGGCCTATAGGTATTAAGTACTCAAAGGTCACTGCAATTCTTTGGAAATATCTTCTTTAATAGGCCTAATCCTGACCTCCTCTATGCAATTCTTTACTTTTGCTAGTTACTGTAAAATATTTTATTGAAAGACTGAATTTGAGTTAAAGAAGAAATTAATTTCCCCTAAGATCACAGTCCTGTTGCATCATGCTATATACCTTGTCCCTGCTTCTCCAAAGATACAAAACAATTTCATCTGAACCTTGCTTCCTAAGTACTGTGGGTCAAATTTTGCTCCAGCTTTCAGGCATGGAAAACAATAAAACTAAGGGACTAGAGAGCACAACATTTAGTCCTTGAAAGTTACCCTTAACAGCCCCTTTCTAACTACTGCTTAACAGTTTTCAAAGTTTACATGGTTCAAGCAAAAGTTCAGCAAATACAGAAAGAAGTTTCTACCTTGGCATGTCAAATAATACCAAGGAATTGTGTCATTTTGACTCAGGATTATTCACATATGGCAATCATATTCATCATTTTTCACTGAACTTAAAGCCTACCATTTAACAGCAGTTTTGCCTGACACATGCCATGAAAACTGACTTTAAAAAGTACCTTTTAAGAGCCAGGTATTAACAAACAAAAATAAATTATGGAAGATTTTACTTTTCCCATCATAACAATTAATTCTTATCAATCACGATTATTTGAGAAATCAAGCAAATATTACATCTGCATTATGCTCTGGAAGTCACTAATATAAAACACATACCTTTTCCCAGTGGACAATCTCCCATGCACCATTTCGTAGTACTGAATAAAAAAAAAAAAAAAAAGAAGAAGAAAGAGGATTTTCCAGATGTACAATCTAACTGCAGAATACAGGCATATGTTAGAATCCTTATAAAAGGCCA
>JANIJG010002754.1:53524-66089 GCA_024611175.1 Megaceryle torquata | reverse complement strand
CAGCACATATATCAAAATGCATGTCAATGAAAAGAGATCTGGACAGGCTGGGGAGCTGGGCAAAGGGGAACTTTATGAAGTTTAACAAGGATAAGTGTAGAGTACTGCACTTTTCCAGTAGAGTACTGCACATTTCCAGTTTTGACAATATTGATGAAATTTTAAGATCTGTTGCTTTTTTTAATCTCACCCTAAAGTTTTGCCTTTGGTGGGCCACTTTTCATGTGTGATCAAATACTGCCACTTCATCTAATTTTAGGAAGTGCATCAAAAAGTAAAAAATCTATGAGTATAATGGGATTTTTACAAGGGCCTCTTATACAGTAACAACATAAATTGTGTCAGTTGTATAGGCTTACCTGTGTTTTGTTTAGTGGACAGGCTGGTTGATAGAAAAATTTCACCTCTTGTATCAGACAAAGAAATTGTAATTTTCTATTAACTTCCAACATGTGCAGCTGAGTAATATGCAAAATGTGCTAATTCACTTAAGCTGTGTGCAATAAATGAGGCATGAATAAAATGGTAACTTTATTTTGCCTGCTGGTAGTCATTTGAATTTTACGTAAAGTTTGTTGATGCAGCCACAATAAAATAAGGTAACATATTGAAATGTTTTCTAATGATGGCTTTAAATCTATCTACTGTTCTAATTACTGCTAATGGGGATTATGGACTTTTAATTGCCCCCCACTGATGTGAGAATAGACCCTAAAATTTACAGCTTCCATATAATTTCCTACAGCTGGGCTGACTGCAACAGTTAAATTTTAAGCAATAAAGCAGAGTGCCCTGACCTGATAGCAAATACTCATGTGGGAGGCTCTTTGACTTAAACTGTGCAGGTTTCTGAAATTACAGTGAGGCTTCATGGATCTGTGGGAGTGAAAGTGATGGATTGTTGACTCCAGCTTTGGTTTCCAGTTCTTGCTGCTCAGGCTTTTTATGCATGGTCATGGCTGCTCAGGGATG
Source organism: Megaceryle torquata (assembly GCA_024611175.1). Taxonomy (NCBI): domain Eukaryota; kingdom Metazoa; phylum Chordata; class Aves; order Coraciiformes; family Cerylidae; genus Megaceryle; species Megaceryle torquata. The sequence continues at coordinate 65,117 of JANIJG010002754.1, read as the reverse complement.
TGTTGGGGCTTCACTGCTGCTGGGGAGCTGAGGTGGCAGGGGAGTGGCTTCAGTCTCTTCTATTTTTTCAGTAAAACCTATCAGTGAACTGTTCTAGTTTTCTTGGGGAGAAAAGTTGGAGTAGGAAGAGGGAGTAATACCCAGCTGTGTTTCCTTCCAGTGCTTTTCTGTGACCCATAGTGATCTGCAATAGGATCCAGTTTTGTCTTCCACCGTGGCCTGTTTCGGTTGCACTGAGGTAGCTCATGCTCATAAGTCACCCTGAAGTGAAGTGCAGAGTGAGCAGCCCACTGGAAACCTTGCTTGGCAAATTAGACTTGACCACAGAAGTCAGTTGTTGAGACAAGATCAGTTATTTTTATACTTCAAAGTAGTAAGGAAGAAGAATCTAGCTTTCTGATATTTTTTTAAAAAATTATTTATGACTTATGTCATAAATATGTGTAACTGATTTATCAAAACAGTTAAGTGAACTAAGTATTTCTTGGCCCTTGCCTTAAAGATGTCAGGAGGTCAAGAAGCTATGTTGAAGACTGCTTTTAACAGCAGCTAGAACAAGCACATTGCACTTTTTCCAGTTCACCCTGTGGTACACTGTAATCATATGCATAGCTTCTGCTTTGGACTAACTGTGATCATAGCTACTGTCAGCTCAAATTCCGGACACTTTCATTTTGGCAAAGTACCTACCTGTCTTCAATTTACAGTTGTGTAATGGGGAATTTTAAATGTTTTCATAAAAACAAGTATTTCCATGAAAAACTTCCAAGATACTTCCTCTGTATTTAGCTTTGCCTTTTGACTAATGCATTTTTTTACAAAACCAGACTTTCCATCAGTGCTATCTACACTGTCCTAAGTACTTCTGTAAAGTAAAAACTTAATTGGATGCTAGATTTTCTCCATCATATGCAATTCTTAAAGCATCAGACTGCTAAAGATTTGAGACAAGTGATTTCTAAGTTATAACTGAAAATGGAAGATTTATAGGTATTACATTTAAGCTCATTTAGCAATTCTCAGCCATCCCACTGGGACATAAATTTGAGAAGGAGAGAGGAAGGGTAGTAGTACTTTAAGCAGTAGGATTTTTCTAATTAGAATAAAGCAAAGCCTGTCTTCTGTGACTAATCTTTGAGGAAGCATATGTAGTTGGTTTTTTTTTTTTTTTTAGTCTCTTAGCCTTATATAGTAGGGCATATACAACAAGTATGTGGGCACTGGACACATGAAGTAATAAAGCTGCTGTTTGGACTGTCTACAGTTATGCCTTATAAAGGAAGTGAGGCGTATGAAAGGCAAGTTCAAGGGAAAGATGAACTACAGTGATGTATTCCCCGTGTCCACTAAAAAATATGTAATACATTAAATAAATCTAAGTTCCTACCATTATGTCATTAGCTTAAGTCACCTTTCATGGAATCACAGGCTGTTAGGGGTTGTAAGGGATCCCTGGAGATCATCAAGTCCAACCCCCCTGCCAGAGCAGGATCATACAATCTAGCACAGCTCACACAGCAACCCACCCAGGCAGGGTTTGAAAATCTCTAGAGAAGGAGACTCCACAGCCTCTCTGGGCAGCCCGTTCCAGGGCTCTGTCACCCTCACAGGAAAGAAGATTTTCCTCACGTTGAGGTGGAGCTTTCTATGTTCTCGCTTATAACCATTATTCCTTGTCCTATTACCGGGCACCACGAGAAAGAGACAGGCCCCTTCTACTTGACACCCACCCCTCAGGTATTTATAGACATTAATAACATCCCCTCTCAGTCTTCTCCAGACTAAACAGCCCCAGTTCTCTCAGCCATTCTTCGTAGGAGAGATGTTCCAGTCCCTTCATCATCCTCCTAATTGGACTCTCTCTGGTGGATGCCTGTCTCTCTTGAATTGGGGAGCCCAAAACTGGATACAGTGTTCCAGGTGTGGTCTCACTAGGGCAGAGGAGAGAGTGAGGAGAACCTCCCTCGACCTGCTGGACACAGTTTTCTTAATGCACCCTGGGATGCCATTGGCCTTTCTGGCCACAAGGGCACACTGCTGTCCCACGGATAGCTTACTATCTACTAGGACTCCAAAGTCCTTCTCTGTGGAGCTGCTTTCCAGCAGGTCAACCCCTAACCTGTACTGGTGCCTGGTGCTGTTTCTCCCCATGTGCAGTACTCTACACTTATCCTTGTTAAACTTCATAAAGTTCTCCTTTGCCCAGCGCCCCAGCCTGTCCAGATCTCTTTTCTTTGACATGCATTTTGATATATGTGCTGGACTCATGAGGCTTGCATTGACATGTGATGAGAGAGGCCACTGGTTGCAAACAGTGCCGTGACTTAGAGCATCTTGAAAATTTCAGGCACAGGAAGGGTAGCAGAGACACCAGCAAAGCCTTTGCACAAGGCATGGGGGGAAGACAAAAGCCATTTTGCGTTTGAATGGGACAGCAGAAAGGGACCTGTAGCAGTAGATGACTCATCTGCATCAACAGCTGATGCAAGCAATAATAATATTACTAGCGGGGTGGCAATGGTTTGTTGATAGTTGGAGATTATCCTGGATACTGCCAGTGTTGATGGTCTTTCTATGGGCAAAAATACCAAATTAAGATGGAAGGGATGAGCTGGAGTTGAGGTGAAGTCTTCCTGTCTCCAGGAGTCAGTTTGCTCAAAAAGGAAAGTAGCTGCTTGGAGCATTAAACTTGAAGGCAGAGATGAATCAATAAGGCATTTCAGCTCACATTTTTTGTGTAATACTGATATTTAAATCACTTAATAGCGAGGATATGTGTAAATTCAAGGGGTTATTAAAGAAAATGTAAGGGGGGGTGTGGGGGGGAATGCATGCAATTATTAATTAAACTGTATCAGGAAAAAGTGTAGGAGGACCCAGCAGCAAGAAAAAGGAGTGGATATTCTGAGGGTGTTGTTATTTTTTTTTTTAAATGCAGTAGATCAGGAAGGATTGCTGACTAATTCATTGTGAGCAGTTTTGTTGCGTGGTGGTTTAACACAATTGCACCCCAAGGAAAGAGGACTGAGTTCTGCAAGAATTTTAATTTTATTTCGTTTTTTTTTTTTTTTTTTAATTTTTTTGTAAAAAATATTGATGTTCCATCTGCTTTTGGAAATGAAAAAGCATCATTGCATTCCTGTAGAGTTTGTCCAACTTTCATTTTAAGAAAAACATTATTAAAATTACAGTTGTTATTTCCTGGCTAGTTTGATGCAGCTGGCATTCTTGTTAGTAACTGCTAACCTTCTGGTAGTATCTCTCTGAAGAAAATTTCTTATTATTCCCAGATAAGAAATGTATCTGTTGCCATCTTTTTGTATAAGCCACAGTTATTTTTGCTTCCACAGAAAGCATATTTATTATATGCTATTTCTGTGTTTAAAAGCATATATGGATGTGCTACGAAAAGGAGGACTGGAGTTCTAGGCAGTTTGTTACACCTGCCTTTATGCTGTGTACGTTGTGAAATCTGCAGTGCCCTCAAGACTTCTGAGTAAGGATGGGAGGAAAGATCATTCCAGCATCACACATGCTCGTGTTCTCATTGGCAAATTTGATTGTGTTGGCTGCCTAATTAGCTACTCCACAGGCCTTCCAATGTTATTCTAAATAATGCTAGGGGTTAATCATGCAACAGAAGTCATGGAATATTAAGTGAATTCTTATACGTCAGACACTGGCCCTGCTGCTGATCAAATCTACTCTTTCTTGTCAGGCAAAATCTGACAGTTGAATGAAAGACATAGTACAAGATTACTTTTCTGTTTGTTTTTGTAAAGAGTAGGATTGTCTCTAGCCCCTGTACCAAAATATTTTAAGCTTCATTTCAGATGCTTGAGAATGATAAAAGTTGACTAAAATGTAGACACTTGGAAAGGACAAAGAATGAAGGTGGCTGTTAGAGATGTTCAGTGTCAGCACAGGCGGGCACATGGTGAGGTACAGAATGCTCTGCTCTGCTGAGTGACTGACATGAATAGAAATCACGGTATTATCTCTCAGTTTGCTAGGTCCAGCTCCCATTTAAAACAAAAAGTCCAAGCATTAAGAATAGCACTTCACATGTCTTTTTCCTCCTACACTGAATTACTTTATTAAACCTTTTGGGCTTAAACTAAACTAGACTAATTTGTGGACAAAATGCAAATTATTGCCTTCCTTTTTTCGTTTTTTTTTTCTCTCCTTGGGAAGCTCAGTGGGATTCAACTGAAAGGAAAATTAGCAGAGTCTGGAAAAGGCTTAGTGTCTGACTGGATTTTGAGACTTGTTTGAACCCCTACTGGAAAGTGCATTGTTTAACCTGAGAATGATGCTCTTTCCCAGTTTCAGAACAAGCTTTGTTAAAACAGACCTATATCCTTCTTACATTGTCCTTTGCTCTGAAGATCAGAGAAAAACCTCTATCACTTTTCAATTATTGATTTCTATGATGATAAAATGCACTAAGAGTATGCAAACTGTTAAAACATAATTTTCCTGGTGGCTTTGAGAGCGGGTTAAGAGCTTCTAACAGTTGTGTACTGGGTATCTGTTTGACAAAGTAGGTGTTGCTAAAGCATTTTACTGGCATTGCCATCAGTGATATGGTATCTTGTTTGGAGCTGTCTTGACTTTGCTGGAATTTTGGAGCATTCTTGTAGAGTTTCACTACGGTACTTGTAGTCTACAAAGAGACTTAGAAATTTGATTTGATTTTGCTGCAGAGCCTGGCTTCAGGGCAGGTAAGACTGCACTGGGAAAGGGATCTGCAGCAAAAAGGGCCGAAGAAAAGCTCTTTGGGGGGCTTTTTGAAGCCAGGAAAAGCCCTCTGCCTGTGCCGGGGGCTGTCAGCTGGTGGGCAGGCTGCTGAGGTAGCCTGGGGGGAGCCAGCACCACCCAGGCTATAAGAAGCCTCAGGGAGGATGGGGCACACAGAGCCACACAGAACAAGCAACCAGTGCTTGTTTGTGCCCCAGTGGGTGCTGCATCTGGCTGCAGCTCCTAGGGCAGGGTGCTGAGCCTTTGCCAGTGTACAAGGCAAGTTCAATCCCTCTAAGTGGTCAGAGGTCAAAGGCGTTCATCCCAACTGCCCCTTGGGTTGCAAGGTGTCAGTTGCTGTAGAGATCTAGCCATGGTTGCTACCTGGCTGAAGGCTGTTGCTAGAAAAGCGGTGGGCACCCAGACAGAGGCCTCTCACAAACAAGTAGGTGTTCAGGAGAGTGCCGGAGCCTGGCACTTGCAGTGGAGGGTAGCGGAGACAACACCTGTGTTAGATGTGAGCAGGTGAACGACCTGCTCAGCCAGGTGACTGAGCTGAAGGAGGAAGTGGAGAGATCGAGGAGTATGAAGGAGTGCGAGTGAGAGATTGACAGGTGATGGACCTACTCCCTGAGAGAAAGGAAAGAGGTTGAGGCCCCACATAAATCAGAGGATCCCCTCCCCTCTTGTCACCGGGCAGTAGGAGGGGACCTTAGAGAAGCTGGGGGAATGGAAACAGGTCCCTGCTCAGGGAAGTAGGCGAATCCCCTCCCAGCCTCCCCCACCTTCCCAGTGACCCTTGCAGAACAGGTATGGGGTCCTGCAGGAGGAACTGGCTGTTGGAGAGGAGGATGGTTCACCCAGGCCACAAATGCCAGAAGGACCAAGTTGCCATAGACCCGGCATCACAACTGTCTCCAAGAGGAGAAACAGGTGGGTCGCTGTTGTGGGTGACTCTCTGCTGAGGGGGCAAAGGAGCCAATATGCCATCCTGACCTACTTCTCAGGGAAGTCTGCTGCCTCCCCTGGCATGGGCTAGGAATGTGCTGGACAAACTTCCTGCCCTAGTAAACCCCTCTGATTATTACTTTGTTTTAGTATTTCAGGTGGGTAGTGATGAAGTGGGTAGAAGGAGCCCAAAATCAATTAAAGGTTTTAGAGCCTTGGGACAGCTGCTTAAGGGATCAGGAATGCAAGCTGTGCTCTCCTCTATCCTTTCAGTGGCAACTAACAGGAAGACAGAACAGGTCAACTCACAGCTCTGGGACTGGTTATCAGCAGGGCTTTGGGTTTTTTGGTCATGGGCTGCTATATGAGACACCTGGCCTGCCAAGGTCTTTCTCCATGGAGCTGATGTGCTATTATATCTAGATACACCGCTGGGACAGTTTTTCAGTAACGAGCTCATGTACTAGCAACAATGCAATGGCAGCCTCACCTCTCATATTATGTAATCAGCTGATTAAACCCAAGCATTTAACTAAGTCCAGACAAGTTCCTTCATGCATGCTTCTACAGTTACACTGCTAAGTAGACTTGAGCCAATTAATTCAACACCTCTTAGGGTATGTCTTAAGGAGCTACAATTCAAATTTCAGAAATGTAACATGCATATTCATTTTTTCCATACTTTACTTCTCCACAAAGACAAATGACTTAACACCTTTCAAGATGCCTGTTTAAGTATCCCGAAGAGGGCTAAACTCTACTTCTCCACCCTTCAAAACAGGGAACTTGCAAATCTATCTGCTAATTAGGCATTCTACTGCTTCAGTTTGCTTTGATCTCAACGACAATCAACTTCTCATGTTCGATGATACAAGCACTATTAAGCAGCAATTGAGGAGTTAAAAGGCAAAATAATGAGACAGGAATACAATATCTTCTGTTCTCATCTCAGACTATGTAGATTTGAGACATGTCAAAGAATATGGAAATTGTCTTGCTAGGCGTACAGAAAAGTAAAAATCAACTCAACTATGCAGGCTGATTGAAATCTTAAATGATGAAGCTAACTGACAATGGCAAATATAAAGTAATGTCAGCTCAACCACCAGTGCACCAAGAACCATTAAAAATGCATATTTCATATCAGAATATATTTACTTCCTTTCATCTGTAGAAGACAGCTTTACACTGCATGCTTTAACAAAACCTACCTTCTCAGGTGTGCAATTATAGAATAGCTTGCTTTGTCTCTCTCTACTAATTCTGGAAGGAGTTTAACCCATGGTACAGTGCTTTAGGGAAGCCTTTGAGGAAGGCAGTGAAAAGACTCGAGGACATGCTCTGGCTAGGCAGTGCTACCACATAAAGCATGTTGTCCCTGTCCTACTGCACACCTGGCTGTTGAGCCTTCCCACCAGCAGTGCTCGACTGCTACCCTCCCTTCACTACAAAAAGGCATACCTGGTAGAGCTTTGGTGCTGGCAGCCATCCTTCCCCAACATCCCATAGCATCCCTGCTTCTGGAGCTGGAGACTGGCCAACAGAACCCACCAAGCTGTATCCCCAGAGACAGCTGTGACATCACAGGTCTCTTTATGGAGTGGCACATGCATAATTAATTAGTCCCATAACTGGAAGTTGGTAAACAGTTTTGATATTTTACAGAGGAAGTAGGGAGCACTTTCCCTTATTGATGCCAACCAGCATAGCCATCATTAATAAAAATAATCTGTTAAAAATGTTTCCACTAAAGTAACCGTATCACAGTTAGGATAAGCAGTTGTATGGAATGGGAAGGTACTATTTCCAAGAGGTTTCAATGTATAAATCATATGATTTTTACGCTGAACTTTCCACCATGTTGTATTAAATATTTGACGTTGAAAGTCTTAATGAACTAATCTGCATTTTTTACAATCTTAATGAAAAAAAAAATAATTATAGAGCACACTGTTGGTGAAAACTCTGAATTTCTATCACTAGAAACTGCTCCCCTATATGAACAGAAAAAAATCTCCCCTTCCAAGACCTGCCAGCACATGCCAACCCATGGATAAGAGAACAGCTTGTTCTTTGTGGCCCATAAAGCTGCAGATCTTTCTGCTCATTAGTGCTAGTAGAGTGATGAATCTCTGATGCAAAATACAGACTAAGAATCCCCACATTCATTTGACATCAACCACGTATTAATTATATTGGAATAGCAATATTTGCTGTGCATATTTGGATGACGACTCAGAAGTGGAAAGCTGATCAGTTGTCTTAGAAAAGAAAAAATGCATACATCCTAAGATTTCTTAGTTTGTAGCTCTTCAGTAGATTATGAGGTAAATTCATTTAAGTGCTTTAGGATCTTTGAAATAATGATTCTATAAAATGAAATCTGTATGTGTTATGTAACCAGCTCAATTTAAGGTTAGAAAGATAACAGCCCTACCACAATTACAGACAATTAGCCCTGCAGGAAGTCTATTTCCAGGCAGCTATTGATCAAGAGAGATATCAGAAGGCAAGGTAACAAGTTCAAACTATAGGTAACAAAGCATTTTGGTTTGTTTTTTTTACTTTTCCCTAACTGCAGAGCTTATCTGTGCAGTATAGAGACAGTTGAGCTAGCTGGTGCACTCTGCAAAATACAAATTCTCTCCACAAATATACTCTCATTAATTTCAGAAGTAAAACAGGAGATAGCAATCTCCAAATGCTGTTCCAGAGCAGCTGAGCAGACTGAACAGAGCTGCACCACACACCGTGGTGCAAATTGAGGAGCAGCAATGGGACATGAAAGCGAGGCCAATTCGATTTGCTTGTCCAAGTGGTTTGCTAGTTAACCCCCTCCACCGTAGAAGCTCATTTAATTTCTCAGCCTTTCGCATTACTTTCTGCCATGAATTCTATTTAAGCATCTTTGAACACAGCAAACTGAAATCTGTAGACAATTTAAGCCAAAAACCCTCTGACTGTAGGCAGCCCTTTGAAGTTTGTGGAGATAAAGAAAACCAGCCACCACAGAAAAGCAGCTTTTTAATTAAACATCTTCTCCTGGTTAGAAACAAGTTTTAAAGCACCAGTCTATGTACTGTTAGGAATCCTTAAGAAGGCAATCTAAGGCTAGGGCAAGAGACATTTAATACACATATATGCAGAGAAGTCTATTGTCCCAAGAAGAACAGAGCTGCCCTCACCTGTCCAGACTTTGCTCTGTCTGTCCAGCACTCCCTCAACGCCCCTGCACCCAGAGGGCACCAGTGTCCTTCAGAAACCACCATTTTTTCCCCTCTGTATTTGTTGTAAGGCTATGAAACAGTAGCCACAGCTCTGCTGTGCCACAGGGCTTGTTCCACAGTTGAACAAGGATCGTGCCGTGGCACAAGCAGAACTTTCAAAGCTCCATTTTACTTCCCAAGTAAAGGATATCAGAAGCCCTGTTAGGTAGAATGCATGCAGGCAGAGATTGGGAAAGCTGGAGCAGGAGAGGAGTCATAATGGAGAAGCCTCAGAACATGAGAGAGGCACACACTAATTATTGTGGGTTTGCTACAAAAAAACTTTATAGCCCTTTGGAAACATCACATCTTAAATCAAAAGACAATCATCATAAATTACTTTCAAATAATCTGAAGTTGTTTTACCCCATTAATGTTTATATTTGGCAATCCCCATTATGAAATACTATTTTTCTTCCTTTCTATTAAGCACTACTGCCAGCACTCTCAGAACAAGAACTATTACAGTGGATTTGCTGAACTAATATCATGCCACATCCAATAAAGTCTTTTAAGTCCAAATTCGGACTCCTCCTCCAAAAGCCTTCCACCTCCCCCTCCTTGGGGATGAAGATTAAGGAAAGCAATATTGTTGCAAGAATTAGAGTGAAGTGACTTTTCCAAAATATAATAGCGTGGTGTCTCCAGGAAGCAGTATTCATTTATTTTATTGGCCAAACTTTATTTAAAGCAGCGGTTTTCTAGCAATTTTCAACAGGAAGCATTACTAGATTTATTTTCAAAAACATTGATTTAATTTTCTTCAATTCTGAAGAGCATTTTTTGCTTGTCACTAAAAATATGTGGTTGCTACATTGCTCAAAACTGGCAATTCAAGGGAAAAAAAATTAAAAATCTTCTAGGCTCCAGTTTCCCTGAAGCTGTGTAGAATGTAAGTTCCATTTCTTTCCCACCTCTCCAAGTTTCCAACCTTCTTTCCTTTGTATTAATTTCCCCCTGGAAAGACCTTGTACATATTTCTCAATTTTTCTCATATTCCCCTATAAAGAGTTTTCTAATTTACTCTAGTCAATTCAGAGTAGTAGGTTCTCAGCAACTGTAATCCTTTAGGTTTTGTCTCATTCAATATACTGCAACAATATAGATTTTATTTGTTCTCATATGTCATGCATAACATTATTCCCTCCTGTAAAGCCCAATAAACTCCCCAATAAATTTATTTGGGATCTATTCCCAGAGATAAAAACCTTATCTATTTACCTCTACTAGTATTCAACCTTTCAGGATTTGATTATGCTGGTTTATATAAACAAATTAAATTTTTCTTTTTTCTTTTTTTTTTAATCATTAATACTACTTGCGCTTTATGGCTCAATAATGCTGTGTTTTCAACAGCAAAGGCAAAGTAACACACAATTCACCCATTTTCTAACATCCTGAGTGAGTAACAAGCATCAGTGTAGGAATACTCTGCAGATTTATAAGCTAGGAGTCTTCTCTCTCCCTTTACTTACTACTACAGTGTATTCCTAGGAGTTCAGCAAAGATAGTATTTTTGAACAACAGAGACAGAGACTGTACCTTAAAATATTTCAGAAATAACTTTCTGAACTGTTTCCCAATTGACTGATACCTACTGTTAAGCTGGCACTTATTAAGAGTATCAAAAGTAACATAACAGAAATAAGAATAAAGGAAGACAGTAATCAGTGTAAAGTGATACTAAAGACCAAGTATTATTGCAAATTTTTTCCCTTTTGACCTTGAATATCTTTTCAGAAACATTAAGACTCAAACAGAAAGCACAGAGTACATGTGTGAGCATAGAAGTAAACCCAACCAAGGACATGTCAGCTGCTCACTGATTTTAATGGAAGCCCTTCTCATCCCCACCCAACCCCCACATCCTGGTTTTTTTGGTGTCTTTTTCTTCTTGTTGTTAGTTTGTAGCATTTTTTGTTTGTTTTTGTTTGGATTGGATTTTGGGGTTGTTTGGGTTTTTTTTTTTTCTGTTTGTTGTTTTTGGTCTGTTCTGTGGTTGGTTGGTTTTTTTAACTGGTGGTGTGATTCTTGTAGTTTCAAATCAGAACAGTGAGCCACTCAAGCATTAAATAAACAACAACAAAAAAAAGAAAATTAAGTATATAAAAAAGGTAGGTAAACACAAGTCCAAGGAAATAGAAATTAACAACTCCAAAATACTGAGCATGGGAAACAATTCTAGGAAATAGTTCTCTATTTGCAGGTTTCTTTAAAATAAACTATTTTTTTTAAATCCCAAAAGGATATTAAGAATCTTCATCAGAATGACTGATTAATTTAATCAGGAGCATGAAAGTTGTTAAGATATTTAAGCTATTTTAAGATACCAAAGCCTTAGGGTATTCAGGTTCATTTAAAGTGCATTAGTAATAAAGCAGTTTAACATCATTGCACACTATATTCCCAAATCCTGACATGAAACCCTGCACAATGTATTGCAAGCATACAAAAAGCATATCCATTTCCCTTTATAAAGACCTCAGCAATAATTCAAGAAGAGAGGCAGACCAGAGACTACAGCAGCAGATCATGTCTACTTAGTTTGATTAGGCTGCCTTCCTTCTACTGTTATTTCTGTCTTGAGCAACTCATCTGATCTTTGTATCTATACAATGGAAATAATACAGTGTAATGAC
>JANIJG010002753.1:93891-128641 GCA_024611175.1 Megaceryle torquata | reverse complement strand
TTTTTGGCATTAAAACCCAAAACACCGCCCGCCAGCACCAAAAAACTTTTGCCGGGCTATTTTCCCCCCCTCAAAAACAGAAAAAAAAAAAAAAAAAAAAAAAAGAGTAGGGTTTGGTTTGTTTTTTTTTTCCTTCCGAAGCTGCTTTTAACCGCCGTTTCCCCCCACCCCGAGCAGGGCAGGGGCGAGCGCTTTTGTCTGCGCGGGTCTCGCTCCCCGCCCGGGATCCCGTTCCCCTCGCAATTCCCCCGCAATTCTCCCCGCATCCCCGTCGGCGAGCCTGCACCGGGGGAGCGCCGGCCGAGCCCGGCGCGGCCGTGCCCGCACCTCGCCGCGGAGCCCCGTTCCCGGCCGCCCCGGGGTCAGCCCGCCCGGCTCCCCCCCCACTTCCCCGGGGGCTGCGGCCCCGCTATTGTCTCCGCGCTGCCTCCGCCTCGGCTGCGCGGTGCGGTGCGGAGCGGGAGGGAGGGGGGAGTTGCGCGGGGCTGCGGCAAAACAATGGCCGGGGGCGGGGGTGTGTGGAGGGGTGGGGGGGGGCCGGCGGCGGCCCTGCGGCTGCGGGGGCAGGGCCCGCTCCCCGCCCCGCCGGGCGCGCTCCGCTCCGCTCCGGCGCAGCGAGGAGCATAATTGGGAGCTGGTTCAATCACTACCAGTCTAGACTCGCCCAGACACATCAATTAGAGGGGCTGGCGTTTTAAAGGGATAGCGCGGCTGGAAAGAGTCGGGGCCTTCGGGAGACGCGCTAAGATAAAATAGAAATGAAACGAGAAACAATTGGCAGCGTCTAAAATAAGGAGGAAGACCGAAAACCGGACTCCCCCACCCTCCTTTTCTAGTGGTTCCCGCAAGAAGGAAAAGAGGGAATAACAACTGATACAGAATGCGTTTTCTCTCTCCCCCCCCTCGCCCCATCCCCAGCTTGCCAGCCCGAACTCCATAACTCGGTGCACAGGGCGTGCAGGTTCCGTGGGGTTCTCAGCCAGATCCGTCCGTGTGAGCTGAAGAAATGTCAGCCTTATTGAAACTTAATTACCTTCTAAATATCCGGTTAGAATAATTTCTTTGTAAGCAAATGTAAATCAATCCAGAGCTACTCCCGTGCAACATTTTTACCTTCTGCAAACAAAAGAAAGGGATAATGCGTTTTGGTTTTATTTTTGCTTTATGCATAGAGCTGTAAGGCTTTCTTATTTTAGTGTTACAGAGTTCCTGCGGTGATAAATTCATCAGTCTCTCTAGTGGTACATTTTCACCGGAGTAAAAGGGAACTGTGGACAAGCAGACATTTTTATTTTATTTTATTTTATTTTTATCTTAGGGGGAAAATGGAAGAGAAAATAAATATTAGGCATGAATGTAATTAATAAATAGAATAAGTATGTCAGGCTTAGTAAGGGCTGAAGGTCTTATTCAGCACTAAAAAAAATAATAAATACCAGGCTGGGACTAGTTTCAATTAAAAATATATCTAATATGCTATCGTGTCATTTAACATAACACATTCCCAAGTATTTCGTGTAATATCTGACACAAATAATTAAAAAGGGGAAACAGTGCAAAGCTCTCTCTCTTTTTTTTTTTTTTTAGATACTGCTTTTTTTAAAAAAATAGCACACATTTTGCAAAACTCTGGTGTTTAGGAGTTTTGTCTGAGCAGCAACTGTAGCGTTTAGCTCGGTGACTTTGACCTCGTTGTAGCTGTGTTGGAACTCGCTTTCCCAAGTTGAAAGGCACGGGGTTTGGTGGCAGTAAAAGGTAAAAAAGGTCCAGGGCATTCTGCAGTTTTCCATTGTTGCTCTTTTATTTCAGGGGTTTTAACAGTACCTAAGGTTGCACAGTACTGCAGCTCAAAAAAAAAAAAAAGAAAAAAAAAGAATACTTCTTTCTTGAATCATTTCCAAAGTACTTATGGATTTATTGGGCCCGATACCAAATTATAGTTGAGATACTATGTAGTGGCTAGTACTGATTAGATGATTGATTAATTTCTAATCACTTTCTAATTCACAACTTCTTTTGCATTTTAAAGCCTTGATATTAAAGTGCATCTTATGTTGAAATCTGATTGCAGCCTCTTCACAAAGTCATATTAACCTGGTCAAAATTCTAGTTAAAATGGCATAATAGACCTCTTCTTAATTTTTTTTTTTTAATTTAACTCTAATTTCTCTGTAATGCAGCCCTTGTCCATACCTCAGTACTTTAAAGTAATGAGATGTTTATTCATAATACATTTGTGCATAACCCCAATAATAATAGAAGACACCGTACTGCCCAGAGCACAAGGTAAATGTTACTCTGCACTTCTAACCATCGCCAAATGATTTTTGACTATTTTAATGGTCACTTTCCCTTTTGTGCTGCCCTAATTTCATTCGCTTTTCTATGAGTAAGGTGGAATGCAGACGTGCAGTTCAGAAGTTCACAGTGTGGGCTTACAAAAGGTACAAGTTTCCCAGTGTCTGTGCAGCTCTGCACGAGGCTGGCGCTGGCGATGCTTGGAAGAAGAGCCTCCCTTGCCAACTGTACCGCATTCCTGCTGCCCTGCCTTTTTCCCAGGGCTCAGAAGGAAAGAGCATCCCAGTTCTTCTTCACTCTTGGGAACACACACATTGTTTCAATAATCCAGGCAATAAATGCTAATTAGTAATGCTTAAGGACCCTACCAGTCAGAGTAATTATCATAATTTACCTCTTCCTTGTTAAAAAACATTCCTTGCTGATTTAGAATTTTTTGAAGCGATAGTTTCTTTCCTCTTCCTCTGGAAAGAATTCCTTGTTGCATTACCAATAACTATGGGGCTGCTGTACCAATGCCACACGATTCACATATGGCGTAGGGAACTGGAGCTGGAAATGAATGTGTACAAAGATTTTCCCACACATAAAAATTTATCTTAAAACTGATATTTTTCCTTGGCCTTCCCTCCCCGCTTCCCCCCCCCCCCCGCCCCCTTTTCCAGCACCACCAAAAACCACTTACAGAGGGAGAACAAAGGAAATCTCTAACTATAAAGGCATCATTAAGTATGAACAGCAACAGCAAGATGGTGTGTGTGATATGACAACATATTTTATTGCACAAAAGTAGAGATAATTAAATAATTCAGTGGTATTCTTAGCTAATTAGCACAAAGATCTTTCAGAAGCCATCAAGAAAATGGATCTCATCAAATCTAATAATATGCTGCATTTCCCAAAGATCCTGTATTTTCCAATGTTGCTACTGCTTCACCACCTGATACAATAGCACAAAAGGTTACAGACAGATGCACATTTAATTGGACTGTTCCTCAAGATACTATTTTCTGCATGAGGTGATTAGGTATTTAGAGGAACTGAGTATGTATAGCTGGAATGTTCAATATTAGTTGATAATAGAGCAAAAAGATCATAGCTGCAGAAAATACAGATCTGTTATAAGTGATCCATTGAAAAGATTAAATTATTGTCAGCTAGGAGCCATTCTTAGGTTGATTGTGAAAGGGCTGACTCTTTTCGATTTGAAGTTGGTGAATGGATGCTGGAGTCCAAGGTCTTTTTATAGAGTTAATTGGGGACCTAGATTGCTTGTTTTCAGCTTTTCTTGACGTGCAGAAATGTGCGGCAGAGTCTAGGAGAGGTCTGGGACCTCTGGTTTAATGTGGGCTCTAATTTCCAGGCCAGAGCACTGTCTCATTTGCCAGTGGTACGAACTGGGAAGAGCTCCATTCTCCGCAGTGGAGTTGGTTTAGGCCTTCAGTAGGACAACTAGAACTATCACACCATGCAAATGCTTTTCTCCTCTAGATGCGTGAGTTTTTTTAGCTGGAATCAGTGGCTGTATGTGTTCATGAGTGTAATGCAGGTTGGCAATCTACAGATGCTATACAGGGGAACAGGCCACACGGACAAATACCTGCAGGGCATCAATACTGCTACTGGAAAACTGTTAGGCATGCTCTTAGTAATTAGGTGCATCAAATATTACTCAGAATATCTCATTGTATTATTCAGAATATCTCATTATGCTCCTTTGATCTAAATGTATCCACAAGTTCATGAGATGCATTTACAAACTATAATTTACTGCCTCTAGAGTTGATACGTGTAAGGTTATTTTTTTCCCCTGCCAAACAAAGGCATGTCTGAAAATTTGCCTTTGCCAGTCAGTTGAACATTTCCTGTTTTAAGTAAAAAAGAGTCAGTATGCAGCTCAGCATTTAAATAACAGAAGGAGATGTGCATCAATCTTTTAGATACAGCACTAGTTCTTGCTTTACTCTGGGCCCAGACTGAACTCCACTCCTGTTACAGTTACGATGCGTGTTGACTCCATGGACTACCCAGACAAGTAACGCTGTGGGGTAAGATGCTGTGGTTCGTTGTTGCTGTTACACATGCCAGGTAGAACTTACAGGCTCACCTTGAGATTGCACAGTGCCTGAAGTAGCTGTGCCCCTAGTATGGGGAAGGAGACTTCTCCCTGCTCAGGAGAGATGCCGACTGATGGAAAGAAGGTAGATGGAGGGAATATAAGGGGAAAAGGAACCCAGAAGTTTTTTGCCCAAGGAAGCACAGCACAACATTAGCAAAGCAGTAACTCGTGTCTCCTGGTTTACAGGGCTGATGTACTTATTTGTATACATCCTTCCTCTGTGGAACTTTCCAGGTTGTGAGTAAAGTTACTGCTATGCCGGGGACCCTACTCGTGTACCCCCAGATGTAATTATGAAAGAATGTGTTATTTCTGTGAGCAACTCATACATTGTTTTCTCCTGTGTTTTGGTTTCACTCACCCAATGCTCTGGCAACTGTATTTGACATATGAGAGCGTTACAACCAATTAAAACCCCTACATTTTTCCAGATGAAAGACAAGTCTCTGATTTACATGGTAGTCAAAGTGATTATGGAAGGCTGAAACTACTGCAATTGTTTTTATTTAACAGCTCTTCCCACACTGTAGTCAATGAATCTCTCTTCTCCTGGACTGAAATGTCTGACACCTATAGAATCATTTATTTGCTGGCCCTTGTCTCTGTGATTGACCGAATCGTGCTCACAGGGTTCCACCTACAGCAGTGTATTAACAGTGGGCTGATGGTACACTGGAGATAAATTGTATGTTCTTTAAGGAGCTGGGGGAGGGAGGGGAGCATAAAAGGATGAACATTGGCTTTTCTGTGCAGTATGTACTTCTCATGCTGTCCTTTAAGTAAGGAATAGTGTCCAGCAGCAACTGTTGAAGCATGGCTTAGGTTTCTGAGGAACAAGGAGTAGATTAGCTCTGACAGAATTTGTGTCTTGCTGCCTACTCTCAGACCGTGGCTACTCATGTCAAAGAGCCAACATGCTGACTGAATCTTGGTGCTATTTACTGTTGTATACCTTTGGAAGACGGGACAGAAGGGATGCCCTTTGGTGTTCTATGTGGGAAAGAGGAGGATAAACTCAGTCAGCTCCTGAGAGAAGTCTTCAAACAGCTCCCTCTGGCTACAAGAAGAAGCTGAGCCGATGGCTTCTGTTCCCTGGAAGTTGTGTCTCATGATCACAGGCCATTATATACTTCTCACTTGACTGCCCTGCTGGTAACTCCACTTTTAAGATGAATTATGCAAGGAATGCTGTGAAGCATCAGACATTCAGGAGCTGAGGATTGGGAAGAGTCCTCTCTCAGTGTATGGACCCATTTCTGGATAAAGTCTGAGACTCACCTGGATTCCAGCTTCTCCAGAAAGGACAAAAAAATTGAAAGGATCAAAAAAATAATCGGTGGACTTTGTTTTTCTTGTGCATGTGTGCTTGTATCCTGTCTGAACTTGCAAAGAATATTCTTGGTTATTCACAAGGAAACCAGTAAATGGTGATTCTGTAAATCAGTTACTTAAAGTGTGTTTGTCTCATTTGCTCCCCCCTTTTCCCCCTTTCCCCAGGATGGCCCCTTGCCTTTAGAACATCTAGTTCCCCCTGAGGAGAGGATGGAGTGGTTGGGGCTGGGTTCTTCCTGGGGCTGGGATGGGGGGGAAAATACCATCTTGGGAAGAGGGTTGGTGGGCTCAAGGAGCACCTCACACACAGGTTGGTCAGAATTTGCCTTCAAATCTTTTGTTTAGTTGCGTTTTCACTTCCAAGAATATCTGGCAGGGTAAGCTGATTTAAAAAATGTGCTGCATCTCACTGTCGAGGACCCAAATACACTAAAAACTCACTATGCCTGTGTTTCTTTCTCCTCCGTTTCCTAGGTAATTCAGAAATAACAGTACAGCTTTGGCATAATTCCTCTTCTCCTTCATCCCCCTTTGATATTTTTCATGTGACCTAACATCCCATGTGTAGTTTTGGGGCATAATGCGGATTTTGAAAGATGCTGAAATGTAATTGGAGGAGGAGGAGGGAAGCCCTGCTTTTGAATTAGTGGCATTCTGCTTGCTGTCTTTACGTCAGCATTCAGTTTCTTTTGGAATATATGAATAGAAGCATTAAAAATAGTGATTAAAACCCAGTAAAAACATGACATTTTGGTACAATTACCAAAATTACTCAATACGTATCTGAAGTCCCCCATATTCTTCAGGCAGCCAAATGCTTCTTTTTCTTACAATCCTGGGATTGAGAAAGCAAATAAAATCGCTCCCATTTTTTTCCTCACTCCCTATTTTAGGAAGAACTTTCCCCAAATTCCAGCCCCCCCCCCAAAGCACACGTCTCTACCTATTGTGCTTGCATGGAAGACTCTATATTGGAGCACGAGTAGTTGATGCGAATTCACTGGGAGCTGGAGATAGGCAAAAGGAGACTCCAGTGGCAGAATCAAAGCTTAAATTAATACTTCTCCCGAGGCTTGTCTCCAAGTCCATACTTGAAACTGCAATGGGACAGTGGGGGAGGTGTATTTCCACAGTTATCTTTTCAGTTGAGATATAAACCCCAAGGTCTCCTCTGTTGTTCAGGGACAGATGTCCAGGGAGAAGTTATGTTCCTTTGGCACATGCTGTGTGAAACTTCTCCCCCCAAACCCCCCCTTTTTCTTTCCTTTTTTTTTTTCCCCCTCTTTAAAAAAAAATAAATAAATTCCTGTTTTAGTTTTGGTACCCAAAAAGAGACAACAATGTTGTTGGAAGTATCTCCTCATCTCAAAAATAAAAAGACAAAATATTCTGGGATATGTTTGGTCCTCTCCAGGTTGGAATGTATCTGTCTGTTAGAAAACAACACAGGGCTTAATGTTATAAAACATATGGAGCAATAGCCGAGTTTGTTTTGTTCACATATGATCGTACCTCATTATTTAGTAATGCATCACTTCTACAGCAAGTTCCATCTGTGGATCTCAAGGCACATTCTGCAGAGAGCTGAATTAACTCTCACAAGTCCCTTTGTGAGGTGGGTATGAAAATGTTCCTGGTCCTTATTCACAGGAGTGGAAACCACAGGCACAGGATTAAGTCCCTTATTTTCAAGATCTTTAACCTCTGTGTCCTCCTTTCCACACTTTATTTTTCCTGATAACATGGAGTAAGACTATTCATTTTCAACCCAACTACTGAAAAAAATATATCAAGCACAGAGGAGTCAAATATAATCTGATTTGCAGTTTTGTTTGGCTTGTTTGTCTGTTGGGGTTTTGTTTGGGTTTTTTTGTTGTTGTTTTGTTGTTTGGGGTTTTTTTCCTCTGGGACAGGGGAGGGGAGACTGGCTTTCAGTACAGAAGGGCTGCTTTTCAGCAGGCCTGGGATCTGTTACTCTACAGAGCTTGTGGAGTGGGGAGGTGCTTAGGACCTCCGAACATCACCCTAACCTAAAAGCACTGATTAGAAAGTTTGGCTTAAACATTTGGCCTGAGAGGGCAGAGCTGATAATTGGATTTCAGTTTTCAGAGATCCAGTCCATTACTACAGCTATAAATCACAGCGCCTGCAATCCCCTGTCTAATGCTCCTTGGATTTAAAATGTTTTCTTTACAGCCTTTTCCATCTGTGCCTATGAAGGCACCTCAAATACAGGTAATATCGCAGCAGAGGGATAAAGCTGTGCCTTCAGTAGCTCTTAGTGCAGTGCACTGTAACTTGTTGACTCCTGCCCAGCATTATCTCTCTCCATGAAGCACTTTTGGATGTTCAGTTGAGTGTGCTACATTTGGCAGCCTGAATAGCTTTTACACCTGTAAGGATTTGATCATCCTCTCAGGGAAGCTACTTCCATACATTTAGTGGGTCATGTCAGGCTAATTTCAACACAATCTCCCTCCTCATCTGCACCATTTGATTGCTCTTTAGCGTGAGTCTTGGGACAAATGTGCTCTCTGCAGTAAGAAGTTCAGACATGGGTTGGGGGCCTCTGAGGCTACCTCTGCAAGCTCCAGCTACACCACCTCTAGGGGCAGAACTCAGGCTTAGGTTTAAGCTCGTGAGGCACTATGAACTGAACTAGGTGCCAGGTTCAGATGCATTTGCAATGCCAATTAGGTCCCATTATATGGGTAGTATCTGATTAAACAAAAATAACCCCCAGAATAATGATTTTGTGAAAAAAAAACCCCCAAACCCTTCTTTTATTAACTCAGCCTAAAGAAGACAAGTCACGTAGAAAAGGCGTGCATGCAAATCTTTGCTAAATCAAGACTTTTCACTTCAGAAGTTAAGTTTGGTCTGACCTCAAGACTAAGATGCTGTTATCTGCATATCTGCATACACAGGAAGCCCTGCTTTATTATTTGTTTTAAATAGATCATGATAAAAGCCTCACTGACTCTCCACAGATTCTCTTCTATCATTACATTTTGCCTTACAGGGTAAACCAATAGCCAGACTTCTTTTCAGACAAATATAACAGGGTAAATCTGTGAGAAACAGGGAATACCTACATGGTAGCTGACTAATAAAGCATGGGGGTTGTGATGTTAGATGGGATACCAGGATCCCTTACACTTCATAGCTCCACCTCTACCCAGTGCAGTCAATGGAGTGACTGCAGAGCTACACTGATGCCAGTTTTAGCATGTGGGTTTAAAAAAAAAAAAGCCTAGCCTAGAGGGGTTTGGAAGCTGTGATTGGGGGATTAAATGGGAGGGGTGTTCCATGAGGGAATATAGCTTTGGGGTTTGGTAGCAGCCTGCCCCTGCTACTTTTGACATCATCTGGGCCACAATATCCTTTTGCAGGGACTTCAGCTTTTCCCTGCTAGCTGCTGAAAAGGAAGACAAAGGTAATAGGCTTTCTAGTGACCCTCCCCCTGACTATGTCTAGGGAATTAATTCTTGACATATTTCCATATTGTTGGTACATCTGTGTTTCTTCTGTAATACCAAACATGTTTACTGCCAGAGAAGGTGCAAAAATAGAGATATTTAAAAGAATGAGCACTTAAGCTTCCTTTTTTTTTTTTTTTTTTCCAATCCTCTCCTTTTAATGGGTTTATTTCTGAGGTTTGGCTTTTTCCATGTTTCTCCTACCTTCAGAGCCTTGCCTCCTTCTGAAGAGCTAGGCTTTGATGCAAAAAACACACATGCAATGGGAGAAATTCTTTCTTAAGCTGACTCTAATGTCATTGTCAGAATGGCACCAGGCATAATTTTGACCCAGAGACAGTAAGATCAGATGTTAAAACACTGAACCAAGAGCTCATCAGCAGGTGGTCTTGTTCCTGCTGAGAATAGTCAAGCCCATCCTCCTAGACATTTTTTTTTATCCCTACCAAGAGGAAGTTTGGAACCAGATTTAATCTATTTCCCAGAAGTTGCTGATGCTTTCATGTAACATGAGGTGTTTGTTGTCAGGACAGGAACAAATTTTTGAAGCCATCACAAAATTTCCTCTGATTGGTGTTTGGAAGAGATGGACTCATTTGATATATGATGGTTAGTACTGTCTTTCCAGACACACCCAATAAATTCATTTCCTACCTTCATAGACCCACAATCCCTATTTCATGCTTAGAAACATAAAAAAATGGAGAGCTAGGCCCTACCTCACCATTCAGTGTTCCTAAAGAAATCCAGCTGAGCAAACCAAAGTGATTGGAACCAGCCTTTCATCTACTAATGGTCTAATGTGATCCCTTTGTGTTGATTTTAGCACTTTCTCTTCTTGGCTAAATTCAAGAATCCACTGCAGTAATGCCCAACCTTTTATTGTTGTGCCATGTTATTCACAAATTATTTCAGTTTCATGGTTATTTTTTGTTTTGGCATATAGCCTGTTTTAAAATATTTGTGAAACAAAAGGAAGGAACATAGTTTTTCCATTTCCTGGCTGTCTGTTGAGAGCTGAGGGTCCAAACAGTTTCCAGCTTGGGGAATCTAGCTGATAATTTACGAGGGTATCGGATGGTGTGAACCAAGATCTTGGCATCCATAGCGTTGTGTGTGTTCTAGGCAAGTTCTGGTCCTGTGCTTGCTGCTCAGCAATGATCATTATTGACCCATCCCTGGAAAAACGTAGCATAACCAGAACCCATGTCCTGCATCTCCTTAAACTGCAGGCAAAAATTGGACTTGGACTTGATTTATCCTGCCAGTTGGTCTTTCTTTCTTTCAGAAGGAGCCCCAGGCAAGTGTGTCGAGAACTTAGTCCCATCTCTGATGAAGAAAATCCTGTTACATCCAGTTGTACACAAACCACTTCTGAATAAAGAGCAGAGGTAACATTAAGCAGTATTGTGTGATAAGGGAAACGCCTCTGCCCTATCAGTAACAATAGCTCAGACTTTGCAGAAACTGACATCTCTTTTCTAGAAATAGATGTCTGGACATTCAGTCAATGGAGTAATCCAATTGCCTGAACATTCTTGGGTGCTTTATCATTTAAATTGTAATAAATCACAGTATGCCACAAGCTGTATTGAACTGCATCAAGTTACAGTCCCCCCAATAACATGCGGTAAGCAGATGAAATCAGTGTGACATGATGTAATTGAACTGAGAATTCAATGCATGCACTGTTTTGTCTTAAAAAGTTGGCTTGAATAGGTCTCTTAAAAATTAAGGGGATTTTCTTAAAATCACTGCCCATGCCACATTTTGACTCACTATTTCTCCCCTCTGATTACTTTAAATAATGAACACAGGAGGCCTTGCCCCTGAAGTTCATTGAACTCTAATAAAAGATTACTATTGATTCCAGACTTGGGTCCTGGCTGATTGGGAATTTTGCAGCAAAATACAGAAGAGTCACTATTGTGCAGCCTGCCCAGCAGACTAATGCTCCCATGAATTCCTCAGGAATATGTTTCTACCATCTAATATCTATCACTGTTTGAAAAAAAAAAAAAATATCCTTATATTTAGAGTTGTCCCCCCCAATCCTTTCTTAAGTAAAAGTAATGGGATAAAATAATTTTAACTCTCCTAAGCAGTCTCTTATTTCTCAGAGTAATATTTCTGTGGGCTACCTTAATGAATTCCCTCCTCTCCTTAGTTTTATTCGTGTTTCAGATATTTATACAAGATATATGAACTTAAAAGGATTATTCATAACATTGCTGTTTCTGAAGCAGGGGACTAAAGCTAAACATAACCTGGTTCGGTCCCCAGCTGATGTAAATCATTCTAGCTCTCCTGGAAGTTGCTGATTAAATCTTTTTGTGCACCCAGTTAAGGATTGGTTTCTGCAGGAAGGGGAGGAAGGGGAGCAACAAATAAAACTGATGGGAACAAACTGGTGCCACCTGTAACTATGTCTGGGGATGGTCGGCGTGCTGGAAATTCGTCACAGAGTTGGGCTCTGCTGTCAGAGGTGTGATGAGATTATGACTTGGGCTACCAGAGTCAGTGCTACTGGTAACAGGTAACGGTGGGCTGGAGATGCAGCAGGACAGAAATTGGACTGATGTCGTTACTTGAACAGGTATGCAGAGCCCTTACTGAGCTAGGTCGTGGTGAGGTGCACGCTACGTGTTTTGGCTGAAATGTTACTAAGATTAGCGAGGTCAGGCCTCACTGTGTGTCCTGCTCTCAATTGCTGGGTCACTTAAGACCCTGTCTAGTTCTGCTAAATTTATTACTGCAGAGTTACAGTGACAAAACTGAAGCCTCTCATGGGGTGAGGTTGGCACATGCTTGCAGTGGATAGAGCTGAAGTGTAAGAAGGGGAAATATTGCATCTGACTCATTTTCCCCAAAGAGAGAGATAATTGGAGATCAAGACAGGTAGTGACTTGATGAGAAAGACGAGAATGAAATGGGAAAGCAGAAGAGAAATATGTGAGAAAGAGGGAAAATAAATCAGCAAGGAATACGTCTTCCATCATAACCTCTGACCCCAGCTGTAACAGGGGAAGGTGCCGGACAGTATTAGGTTGTTGTGTGCAGCTCAGTCTCGAGTGCAGGGTCAGTGATGAGGCACCTGAAGTGCTCCCGCCGTGCAGTGTCCATGGGGATAGAAGTTACTGTAGTGGAACTACGAAGGAGGGCAGAGTTTGCCCTCCTCACCTCCAGCTGAGCAAGCCTGGCAGCACTGGTGCAGGGTGTAGCACTGGTGCGGGGTGCAGCCATGCCTTCCCTTAGCCTGCTCAAAATGCTCCACTGCAGAGTAAACTGGGTTTTTTTGTTGTTGTTAACGAGGACTCTTAAACCCAGGTTAAGAAGTGACAGTTCTTGCAATTGTGCTGCCATTTGTAGTGGGAGATACCTCCCATATTCCTCTACCACTGAAAGCTGCAGTGAGCAACATCTGCTGGAAAGAGCCTTTGCGAGAAGCTGTGATGCAATCGGAGCACGTGAACATCCATGAGCAGAGCTTGACGTTCCATTCTTTTTCCCTTGCATGCTTTAGAAAAGTTAATTGAAGGAGGCTGGGATTTGAAAAGTGAGAAGTACCATTGCCAAAAGAGCTTTTCAGCGTTCCCTTTATTGTTCCCTCTGACCAGAACATCAGCGCAGACCTCACTCCTACTACTTACATACCATATTTCCACAAACTTAATGGTTACAAGATGGTAATGAGCAATAGATAATCAGATGTTCAGATAAGATGGCTCTAATAGCTATGTTGCAGTTTGTAGGGTAAATACAATAATTATTAACACCCCCCATTTTACAGGCATGGGAAAATTGAATTATTTACCCCAAATTTCACATTAAGTCATTGACAGAGTGAGGGAAATGGCTACAGTAGTAACATGACTGTATTGACAGCAGTGAAAAATCTGCCAGGATTTCATTTGGTAGCTGTAGGCTCTGTAAGTCGAGTCATGAGTGTGCAGAGTTACGGCAACAAAGAGAATATGAAACTTTGGTGCACCCTGTTCTCCTACACCAGATGACAGCGCATAGATACCACCTTGCTGTGGAAGAGATTTCCAAGACCTATCACATCCTGGAAAGTCCCAGCCAGTTCACAGTATCACAGGGTGTCAGGTGTTGGAAGGGACCTTGGAGATCTTCCTTGGAGTCCAACCCCCCAGTTGTAATGTGGTGAAGCAGCAGAGACTAAATCTTTTAACAAATGGG
The DNA here is from genome assembly GCA_024611175.1 of Megaceryle torquata. Classification (NCBI taxonomy): domain Eukaryota; kingdom Metazoa; phylum Chordata; class Aves; order Coraciiformes; family Cerylidae; genus Megaceryle; species Megaceryle torquata. The sequence goes on along the minus strand of JANIJG010002753.1, from coordinate 115,213 downwards.
GCCAGGAGCTTAGCAGGTTTAATGCTTTGGCCAGAAAGACTCTCTGTTGAGCAGCAGTTTACATTACCAAACAGACAAGAATCCTCTGGGCTTTTTTTAAGGTCTTACGGTCTTCATATTTATAAGAGAAAAATGCCAAGAAATATCAAAGCTGTATCTTGTCTCTTGTTTGTTAGCCCAATTCCCTAGCCTCCAAAGTTGATTCTTTTTTATTGGATGTGAAGAAACCCTTCTTTTCCTGTCTGTTTTCAGTGAGGACTATCTAAGCTTGGCACAGAGGCCCTCCAACAGCTTTCAATAAGTCCTTCAGCCTCTGGCCTTGAAGCTGAAAGTTACCATGGCCCTTTCATGCTTAAATTCCTGGTAGGAAGTTTGGTTTTCATGCTTTACTATGGTTTTCCTACAAACTTTGATCTTCACTCTTGGGAGTCTCATTTACACTCAGCTGCATCCGCATCTCTGGCCTTAATCTTTCATAACAGAGTGGCCTACTTATCAAAGTGTGACAGCTATCTTAACCCCCCACCCACTTGCCAATGTAGATGTAGGAGACTCTCCAACTGTTATGAAAACAGTTAAGTTAATTGACTAGGCTGTTTCTTTTCATACTCCAAATATTTGGTCTCCTTTGTCACTACAGCTTGAGTCCCTCAATTTTCTATCAATATAGTCCCCAACCCCATAGTGTCTGAGATTTATTTTTTTCCATGAACAACCATTCATTTTTGCTTACCACTTCCCAGGCATTGCTTTTTTCTCTTCAAGGGCCACCTTATCACATGTGAAGAGTAACAATTATCCTTAACATGCACATGTAGCACCAGCTATCTCAGCATGAGTCAGCAATGTCATCATATTGGGATGTTGTGTATGAGTAATAAACATGCCCCACTACCAAGCAGAGCTTTGGGTGTAGGACAATATCTTCTCTTGGGTCTGTGCTTCAGTAATGACATGAAGCAATCACTCTGCAGGAAAACCAGCAAGAGTGGTTAGAGGTTTATGAGTAATTACTTTTTTGGGGAAAAAAAGACATCTGAGAGAACTGGGTTTTTTTTTTTTTTTATTCAAGAGAAGAAAAGGATGAAAGTGAAACTTGAAAATTGCCTTCAAATACATAAAAGAAAGAAGCAGAGAAGGGAGTACATTGTTCTCCATGTCCACTGGAGATGTGGCTCACAAGATAGTTCTGTGATTATTCTCAAAGAAAAAAATATATTGTGCCAATACAATCTCAGAGAAAGAGGATCTGCTGGGCTGCAGGGCGTAATACATTTTTGCCTGCATTTGTTGGTCTACTGTGAATCGGTGACAGATTTTTTTTTCCCCCTAGTTTCCTCCTTTGCAGTCCATTTAAAAGTAGCTCATATTTTGTTATTACCTCTGATGGTTAGCAAACTGCCATATCTACGAGTTAACTCTCATTTCTCATCTTCTCATAATGATAAAGTGGTTCTTTTAAGAGTCCTGTTGTTTGCCAAAAGCCTATTATTGCAATAGTCTAAAGCCATTTCCAAAATAATTTATTGAGCAACTGCTCTTGAAGAAGCACTAGGAAGGCTCTCATTTTATACCAGCATTGAAATACATTTTAATGCACCCATAACAACCAGAGTATCCAGATGCCACGCATGGAAGCGTAGCATTGTGTGGCTCCAAAAGAACCATTTTCCCCAGCCTACTTTATAAATGCTGAATCCATCCCCAAGAGAGCTTTCAGAAAGGACTGCTGGAGAAGCCTGCTGAGGGTCTAGCCAAGGGACGTACCTGAGCTGGCTCTCCGCAAACAGCAGAGGAAGACCTATCTACCCACGCAAGTGCAAAGAGACCAAAGCTTCTCTTGCCTGTGTCCAGAGCTGGCCAAACTGTGTGGTCTGGAAACCGTGCAGCCATGTTAACATATTAAGGAATATAAACTAGGCCTGGAGCTGGTTCACATCCACAGCGTAGGAATCTAGGACCATCAGGCTCCATGGAATTCAGAGGAAGGTGCTCACCTTGAGAGTTCTCCAGAGGTTGCCATGAGGTCAAATCATGCAGGGTGGTTTTGGGTCCAGATACGAAATTTGTTAAATATATACAGATGTGTTCTTTGTGTTATCTCGGGATATTTATATGACATTCTCTCTCCTTTGAACACAAGACCATTCACAAAGGGGAAAGCCTTGCTAAGTGAGTTATTTCCTTTTATTGAGCCTCTTAAACTAAAAATTAGTTGGGGCTTTTTTTAAAAAAAAAAAAAAAAATCACATGAGTTCTGTGACTCATGAGGGCTGTAGGTGGTATTATTTGTTTTGGTGTCTGGAATCCCAATGTCAAACTTGTCTTTGTCAGGAGATTGATACAACGTTGGTTTTGGCAAGAAGCATGGTAGGAGAAAGGACATCACTTAACAGATACTTAAAGTGTGGTCAGGCTCTGAAAAGTGACTCTCAGAAATGACTTTGTGGTTTTCCATATTTATTTTCTCTCAACAACTTCCAGAAACAATCTGCTGAGTTCACATATCTAAAGGTGATTTGTTGAGCTGTCACCTCTCTGGGCTCAATGGAGGGGTTTGAAAACCCCACCCTTTTCCATGTGCCTCTTCCATCATCACTGCTAATAAGGATTCCACAACTGGAAACTAGCTGACATGTTGCTGATGGATGCACGAGGCCAAGTAAACTCCAGCTTGCTCTTCCACAGCTCCCTCAGCTTATCAGGGATAAGAAGAGCCATAATTCAGCTTCAGCTTGAGTTAACACAGAGGTGCAACAGAAGGAAGATTATAAAGCAGCAGCAGGATGGTTAAGACATGGCTCTGAAACTAAGGAGGCCTCAATTCACTTCCCATCTTTAAACTAATGCATAGTCATGATGGCTGTTCTCTATACTGCCTCACCCCACAGTGGGCAGAGCTAGCAAAAGCATCTTAGAATTAGTCAATCTGACTAACAGGTAGGTAGTTTCTTCTGACGTGATTGCTTTTCTGTTGGCCCAAAGCAGGTCTGGGGAGTGCCCAAGGCCTAAAGGAGCATTTCCCAAAGTTTGGTTTTCATGGTTCTGCCATTCGGCTGTGGGATCTCCCACGTGGCAAAAGACAGTCCTGCTGCGTGATGGTGTGTGACGGGGAGAAGCAGAATTGCCGTGCGGTAGCTGGGTTTTACTGTGTTTCCCAAATCTCCCGATAATGGGGAATTAGTGCATCAGATAAAGCAGAACTTTTCTTCCTTTCTCACAATGCAGAAGCAGGAGAATGCAGAAAGGATGGGAAAAGCAGGAAGATAAAATATCTACTGCTTTTTGCATTGGACAGAAATCCATTTGGGGGTTACAGGGTAACCTCATCAAGAGTAAGACCTTCACATTTTATCAATCCAGCTGGTGACAGACACATTCTAATGAAGACGCCTGTTACCTCTTGACATCTGTATGGAAAAGATGTGCAGAAGGAATTAGCCAGCTTTGAAATGCAGGGTTTGGAAAGCCACTTGCAATAAAGACAAGTTTGTAATTGCCCCAGTGACCGCTTGTGTGGACAGAGACTGGCAAACAAAGTAGCCAGATTACTCCTTCAGCCCAAAAAAGCAGTCTCTGGCTTCCTGCAACCTGTGCAGGATTTTATCTAAAGCTACATGTAACACATAGTTGAGATTAATCTGGCACCAAAACTTAGCATAACTCTACTTAATGCAGCAATCTCGCTTGAAAACCAAAGCTAATTAGTCCATGTGGAACGAAGCTGCTGATGCAACTAGAGTGCTGCTGATGCCAGAGCTAGCAGGGGTTCTTCTCCTCAGTGCCATCTAGACACAGTCATAGGATACTAGTCAAGCAAAAATAAATCAGGATAACTGAAATGTCCTGGACTTGTCACGGCAAAAAAGTCAATCATGCAAGTGATGATATTGAGAAAAATCACTTCATTTTTCCATGGAAAATATTCAAAGACAGTCAAGATGCCAAAAATTAAGTCATTCTTCTATAATCCATTAGACTGGGTGTCTATGGAGAAACATTAGGGATGAACACTTCCTTTAGATACCTCAAAACTCAGGTAACTGCTTTCCCCATGTGAAGACATGCATAGGTTATGAATTTTTATTTCACAAATATGTCATCTTTATGACTGACATACTTAGAGCATAATTTTCCCATGCAAAGGTAATTTTGGTTAAGCAACATTTATTGCTTTGCATTCTTATTTAATTGAATTAACTACTTTTTAAATCAGTATGTTGAGAGAAAGCTTGTTGGGAAGACATTTGGCTTATAGAGGCCTAAAGTTGTGAGCCAGGAGCGTTAGGTCCTGTTTCACGGTGCCCTTGGAGGTTGTTGAAGCCTCATCCAAAATCTGATGAAGTTCAACAAAAGAGTCCCCTTGACTTCAAAGGGTCTGACTCAGGCAGTTTTTAATACGCTGGCAGAAATGCCTGTTGCTTAGGTATGGGAGTGGCCTGGGTTCCCTTTGGGTTAATTGTCACCAGCAGCTGCTGGCCCCAGCAGTTGGGAGGGGCCACAGGTGGGATAAGCAACTGAGACAGCCTGTGGGAGAGTTGATACCACATTGAGCCCTGCCCCTATATAAGGGAAGGGCGGGAGGGGGGGCGCTGTTTGCAACTTGCTGCAGCCTGTGGCTTCAGTGCGACTGGAGCAGGGAAAGTGGCACCTCGGGCACAGGTAGAGTCTATCAGTGGCTTTGTTTATCATTTCATCAGTACTGTTGTTTTCTTCTCTGTTTGTGTTGTTTTATTAAACTGTCCTTATGTCAAATCCTGGGGTCTCACCTTTTTTTCTTCCTCCTGATTTTCCTTCCCATCCCACAGGTGAGGGTGTGGAGGGGGTTTGGAAAACAAGGGGTGAGTGGCTGCTGTTGTTTAGCTGCTGGCAGAGGCTAAGCCACAACAAGGAGCCTAAAGATTCATCCACACTGTGCAAGGATCGCAGAGAGTTTTGCCTGAGGGACAGCAGAGAAATTACAGGAGGCTTATTTTATCAACAGTTCTTCCCCTAAATGGTAGGAGCAAGGTTTTTATCTGATAATCCAAGAGGTTAGTAAGAGAAGATGTCCGTGAAAATCTGTGAAGGTTATGGAAGATGGTGGCTCTGAAACACGAATATTATGAGGTTTCAGGTTACGTTGCTGAGGAAATGTGCTACAGGTTTAGTTAATATGGCTTGAGCAGGCAGGGATTTTGTCTGAGCTATGAATGTTATTGTGTGTTTGAGAAGACCAGTGGCTGTGTTATACTGTGCGTCAACAGCTTGAGCTTTGCAGGTTAGGTTATTTTTTCTAAAGCCAAGACTTATGTGTGTTGTGATTCTATTTTATTCAAATTTTAGAGTACAAAGGAGAAGATAGAAAACTACATTTTTCACTCAGCTCCAAAAGGTCTAAGCCTTTTGATCCAGAAGACATCCTGGTGTTTAAAAATTTATCACAAGCTAGAGTTTGGCAACTGGTTCCTCTTTAGTTTTTCTTACTTTTTTAACTTTTTGCAGAATGCCCTCTAACTTTGTGACCGTGAACCCCACTGTGAGCCAAAACCAGTCCCTGTGTAGCTGGGTATGACCCGGGAGGGCTTCAAAGAGACCATGGCAGAGACTTGCACAGCCCAAGGTTAAGGCATTGGATGATTTTTTGGCAAATTCTTGGGTTGGGGGGGGTCTTATTTAGCCATGGGTTGAACAACTCCATGACTGGTAAGGTCCCATGTAATCTGCCCAGCATAAACTACAGAAATGAGTATTGGTGCCCCATCCTCAGCTCTGAGCTGAGTGGGAGGAAGTGGGTGGAGTGCTGCTGGGAGCAGGACGGAGAGCAGCAGTGTAAAGACACCTATTGTAAAGGTGGATGTGCCGGGGAGGCCTTTCTGAAAGGTACTTTTTAAAGCTTTCTATGTGTTTTTGGAACAAAGGGAGTGGCTGAAAAAACAGGGATAAAAAGCTATTGACAGATGAGACCCAAAACTGCAATACACACCCATGCAGATGCACATCTACTACATAGTACAGTAATTTTAATTGCTTGTAATGTAGCCCCCTCTCCCCCCCCTTGCTCTCCTCCTTCCTTCTCCTGTGTTCTCTCCTCCCGCCAGTCTCCCCCCCCCTCCCCGAGTTAATCTGTCGCTAGATTCTCAGCTTTTCTTTTGCTTCTGGTTTCATTTTCAGATGACAAAATTCAAGGCACACAGCTCTGCTGTCTGGTTGCCCTGGTAACGGCAGCCTATTATCGTACCTTGTCATTCATCAAGAAAGAATTGCACTTGACAGAGATAGACCAAAATGCCTGCAGTCTGCAGCATAAAAAAAAAAAAAAGGGGGGGGGGGGAAACTGTTTTCTTTTCTTCCAAGTATGTAAAAGGCCTTTAATGCCTATTTAGCTACATGTTTTATTTAACGTTGCTTATTATCCGCTAAAGTGATTGTCAATACTCATAGAAATAGATATTTCCTCCTCAAAAATATATTTAAGTCAAATTTGTAATTCTGCCTTGCTTTCAAATCCTTCCACCCTGATGCCCAATATAAAGGAAATGGTTAAATGATAAACGTTTTGCATGTTGAATTCACCAAGTGACCACACAAATGCTGCCTTTCTGCTTAATTATGTCTTGTGTTGGTTAGCTTTCCTGCTCTCTTTATAGAGCTTCAAAAATAATTAGCAAGGTCTGTAATAAATAATTGAATTTTATCTTTAATTAATCCTTCAAGTGCAGAGTGTTATGGAATACAGATAAGTGTATGTATATAAAAAGTACGTATCTAGCGTGCGTGTACCCATATAGATCTGTTGTATGTATTCAAAAGGTAGAGGTTTGTCTGGGCAGAAAATCTGTAATCACTCTTTCTGAAGTTGGACCAGTCCCAAATTCATTGTTCTTCAAAGGCAGGAAAAGGTAATTGCTTGTTATTTTGCCTACCTCATCTTTGCCATTTGAATTAACCCAAATTAATTCCTGAAATCTGTGGCCTCATACCTTTTGGGTAGCGAGCACTTTTGTACAGGGAAACTCCTAGCATTGTGTTATTTTCTATTTTTTTTCCTTTTTTTTTTAAATCTGACTATTTTTTCTGATAATTGCATGGCTGTTTAAATAGCTGTCATTGAGGGTTGGGGTTTTTGGGCTGGTTTTTTTTTGTTATTAATAAAAGGGGTTTGGGTCAGTTTTGGCTTACATTGGTCAATTTGCTTGTTAAAGGTGAGATATGTTGTAAAATAGGTTTTATTGGCCATGTGGTATTTTAAGTACATATCCTCCTTGCTTGGGGTTTGCATCTCTAATTGTTAAATCTTTTGTCTTGGAGATGACAGAAAAAGGAGAGTGAGAGATAGCAGAGGAGGAGTAAGATAGAGTGCCCTTAAAAAAAAAAGGTGGGGGGAGGTTTGGGGGGGAGGGTGGGGAGAAAAAGATTCCTTGCTTAGATTCTGATGCCAGCTCTGTTTATTTTCCTGAAGTGTGTCTCTGGCGTTATACCCAGCCCGCAGGGCGAGGAGCTCTGAACTTTGGAAGTTCACTTTGCGCTCCCCCAGCGAAAACAGAAACGCGCGCGCGTCGCTTTCTTTCTCTGCTCGAGCTTTCTGTCTGCACAAACTCCCACATGGCTGAGGGATACCCGGGGAAAAGAGATGGTCCCGACGGCACCAAATGAAATGCAGATCTTGCCCCTTCGAGGGGTCCTCGGTGAGCGCAGGCTGGGAAAGGCTCCCGAGGACGCATCCTGATGGCTTTGGCTTCCCAAAGCCGGGGCGCTGCGCCTTGCGGATTTTGGTTTTATTTGTAGCCAGCAACCCAAGAACAAAAAGAACAGAGAGAGGGAGATGGCACTTAACCATCTACTAATACGCCAGTTCCTAGAGCCACTTCTGAACTTTTTACTTTAATAACGCCGCAACACCAGCGTTCATTTCCTGTTCAACCTCGGCCCTACCTTTTGATTTTTAAATCTCCCTTAGGCGAGTGGTTTCAGCGGACAAAGAAATGAACAGGCAGAAACAATTAAACTAGCAGATACAGTGAAAACCAACACCGCAGCACTTTCGCAGAAATTGCAGCGTATGAACGAATTCTGTCGTGCATTTGATGTTTCAACAGTCGCTCCTATTCTTGCAGTTTCTTCCAGCTTTCCTCTCGGCTAAAGGAATTCTCCTATCCCTTAGGACCTCATAAATACATAGAGGCACTGGAAATATTTTTTCAGTATATTAATATTACATGATAATCTCGTTGAAGAAAAAATAAAATGCGAGATCTAGATCTTCTTAACTGCAAAATGGGTCTTTAAATCCCTTTTAAATGTTCGCATATGTCTTTATGAAAAATTGGGATTGGGAATGTTTATACAGCCCTGAACAGTGCAAGTGAATATCCTTAAATTAGCTTTTCAATTTGATTTACAGCCTGAAAATTCTGTAACAAGATACAAGTGTTATCTGTTAAGAAAGGAATAGGTTCTTCTGTTATTGTCTCTCTGCGTGTCTTTGCTGTGGAACAAAATGGGAGCCAAAATGCCAGCTACGAAATGAACTTTCAGGATGGGAAAAGGCTATGTGGGGATTAATAGAGAAGGAATTAACTCATTCAAAAATCAAAATGATGTTTGCTTTAGGAGGAAAAAAAAATTAGTGTTTTAATCTAGATTTCTTGATCAAGTTCTACAGTACAAGACAAAAAACCAAGTCCCTGGGAGTTGATTTTTGTTTTACTTGAGAAAGGACTAAACATCTATTAGATCTATCTAATTAATTGGTTCTGTCTGTTGATGTGTGTTTCATTTACCTCACTGTCTTTCCACGCTCTTATTTTGTTCTCATAATTCTGATACTTGAGTGTGTGACCGGAAAGTGAGGGCAGTGGGATAGAGCTTGATGTATTTTTGAGCATTTTTAACCCTATGTTCTGAATCAGTCCCCCCAAAAGAGCTGTTGCCTGAAGTTTTGGATGGATGGAAATGTATTTGTAGATGGTAAGGCCATAAGAGACCCTCGTAAACAACTTGTCTGGCCCCCTCCATAAGCAAAGCCAGGGAACCTCACTCAATAAACCCTCCACGCAGTGTGTCAGCAACTGCTTGAGCTTTATTTGTAGTCTGGCACATGGGGATTAGTTGATTCTCTGAAGCCAAGTTTTGAAAGCACCCTTGGCACATCCTCTGGGTTTGAAGTCGCCCTCGGTCTCTGAAATAAGTGTAAGTCAGAGAGATGGCTTCTGTGGCTCTGACTCGGTAAAAAGCCCTGTCCTGCTGTGGCAGGAGGGAAGCCCATGCAAATGTGCACAAGCCTCCAAAAATTGACTCTGGAGGTGAGGAGGGCGGCTGCAAAGTCTGAGAGGAGCTTGCCAGATGGAGGTTTTATTGAATCCAGCCTTTGGGTATCGACACAATAAAACACCTTCTGTAAACCAAAGTCTTTCTCTCTCTCTCTCTCTCTCTCTTCCCCCTCCTTCATTTTTTTTTTTTTGTCTTCCTCTCTTTCCTCCTACTGCAGTGAAAATTTGAGGAATGCTGTGAGTAGACCAAAACCATGGCACAGTGTGTGCTTATCTAAAGTTCAGTCAGAACAGAGTGACTCTCCTACCTTTGAATATGTCTGAAATTAAAATGTCATGGCTCAGATTCCCATTTTTGCTCATGATGAGTTATATCCTGTGCTACAAATCTTTCCTTGCAATGACCAAAGCTTTTCTGAAAGTGAGATGCTGTTGTGAGACAGCCAGAGGAAGGCTCATATTATTTGCCTCCTTGCTTCGCATGTATTTCAAGTGTAGACATTTCTACTATTTTTTTTTCACATAGAAAAGCTGTTTTCAGTGGCTTCACTGAAGGTCGAGGCCTAGATCTGAGGAAGGGACTTGGATGCCGCCTTTGCTAAGTCCTATTTCAGAAGTGACAGCTGAGGTCTTCCTCTGGAGACACTGAAACTTAACACTTTTTTTCTTTCTTTTTTTTTTTTTCTTCTTTTAAATTAGTTAAAATGGAGTGAAAGCAAGTGAAAGGTGTAGTTGGAGAGTTGAGAGGCATATGTACAGGACAGCATGGTGACAGTGGCTTTTTCTGTTGCATGCTGTGAAAATAGCCCCGTGGGACCATCTGAGCAATGTAGCTGGGGCAATCCAGAATCTTGCTGGGCTTGTTTTCATCAAGCAAGAAACGTTATTTTTTTTCCTCTCTTGTTCAGGATTTCTCTCTGAGGTGTGCAAGTTTATCATTTTAGTCTCTGACATTATGATCTTCAGACCTGAGGTTTGATTTTCACCTGCTGCCATGAAGTGGGCGTGCCACAGAGCTAAGAGGAGTTCACTTCCAGTGAAGAATATAGTTTTCTATTAGTGGAAGGGGACATTGTCCATGCCCCTGAGGACTGTGCTGGTTTCTACTCACTTCACACCAATACATTAGCTCTGGGTACAACTTTCCTTGGGCCCCTCTGGCATGAAGTTGTACTTTTCGTGTGCAGTCGTGGTGGCTGAGGTTGCTGGGGAGGGGTTTCCTGGCAGGTCTTGTATTAGAGCAGAAGTGTCTAAAGCAGCTGCAGGAATTCCCTTATGCCCTTTCTGCTGAGCAGATACCCAATGGCCATCAGGCATGAAAACAGTTAATTGTTTTCTGCTGGCAGGGGTAATTGTAGGACTAACGTGTACTTCATTGGCAAGTGATCCTGCCTAAAGCTACCCGTGAAGTGTCTGAAGTTAGAAAGTGCTAGTGGAAGGAGCCCCTTCTGTAATTCTTCATTATAGCAGTTCTTTTTCCTGCATGAGAAGGTGATGGCTATGGCTCATAATTAAGGATTTTAGACTGACGGACGGGAATGATCCATTGTAAACCACGAACAGCAAATGTGAAGTTCCAAAGCTCTTCAGATACCTTTGTACTGTCAGAAGCAGCTTTAAAAGCTGAAATAAATCTTTAAATTTCAAGTTCCTGTGTCGCATCATAACCAGTGAAGGATCATCTCTGTCCACATGGCAGACAATACAGACAATACCTTTTTTTCTTGGTCTTGTTAAATCCACAGAAATAGCTTCGTTTACATATGGATAAGACAGGTTTTCTCTTTTTTTTTTTTTGGTCTTATTCCTCCCAGGACAGTTTTTAAGCTTAATTGAATTAATACAACTAGGGAAGCCTTATTTCTCAGAGCAGGACAAACCAAACAGCCCTATTCAAATATCCACTTCTTTCTTTTTTGAAATGAACGTCACAATTTAGATCAAGATTAAAAATTTCTGAGTGGGGAATTGGTTTAATCATTAGTTGTAGGGTACTGCCAGACTAAATAGCTGGAGTGGTTTAGTGAGGCATCAGTGGGTCTTTGCGGTCTCTTTTTCTCAATTTAATCTGTAAAAAACTAAATGCTGCTTTGTTTCATTATCTTTTAAGTGTTTTGGCAAGGACTTCAGCCAGATTTTACAGCCTTTCCACCTTTTCCCTCAAATTCCTGTAATTGGGCTGTTCTAAAAGCTGATACCTGATTATTTCTCTATTAGTTTCCCCCAAAGCATGTCTTCCCAAAAGCAAAAGGTGATTAGAACCACTAATGCTGCTGCATTACCACACCCAGTACAGTTGCCTTTAAAAAGCTCCTGTTTAGAAACTGAGACAAGAGTCCAAAATTGGATGTGGATTTTGATTGTGGAAAAACCTGAGATTATAAAAATGCTTTTAATGTTCTTCTCTTCTGCCTATTTGTTTCAGCTAGATAGTTTTAGACGCGGTAACATGGGTGTGCATAGGGATAGATATTTCAGATAGGGATAGATATTTTCAGATAAAAGGGATGCAGGAGCTTAAAGGAGCTAGAGCAGGCTTTTGCCACCCAGCTGCTGGCTGCTAAATACTCCTTAATTTTTTTTACTTAATGACCAATGTGGATTTGCAGAGGGAAAAAAGCAATGAGGGAAATTTTTGTGTGTGTGTGTGTGGACACTGCTACTATAAAAAAAATGTTTGCCCATGCACCATGGACAAAGGGTGAGCATGGCTGGTATTTTAGCATTACTTTTCAGTATCAGCCAGGCTGCTGGTTTTGATCCTTCTTTTCCTCCTCGCCAAGCACTTTCTTTTTCTACTTGTAGCAGTGAGATGTTGGTGTAGTATTGCTAACCGAAGCGTTCAAGACTCAAGCGTCAGGTGCCTAACATCATGAGTCTTAAAAAAATGAGATTAGGAAAGTAATACATGGGACACATTCTCCTTGCTTTCTAGCTTTTGAAGTTGTCCTTTCTCTTTGGGTTATGTTTTGCAAGATCTTCCTCAGCCACGAGTGTTAAAGGCATCTTCCTTTTCCTAGTCCCCTTTTAATGAAAACCGATATTGTCACAGGTTTCCATAAATTCAGGGAACAGTCTTTCAAAGCAGACACTGTAAAAACATTGTTAAACTTGTGGTAGGAACATGGTGGCAGGAAAACTGTTACCAGAGTTAGAAGTCTCTGACCTGTAAAAGGCATTTATAGATTGTGGTTGAGGGACACGGGGTCAGATATTACAAGTCTTACCTCATCTGTACTTAGCTGAGTCCCTACTGACTTTGGTGGGAGCTCAGCTGGAGTGAAGAGATGAAGATGTGTCCTACTTAGAAGTTGAGACCCTGTTTTGTTGGCAGGGGGTTGTTTTGTTTAGTTGTTTTGATTTGGGAAGTGACAAGAGAGAAACACTGCTCGGCGAAACAAAGGGAGCTATAAACAGGCTGTGCTCATTACAAAAGCATGATATTTAATGATGGGAATTAAACAGAGCAGAAAATACTTCCCCCTCCCCGGTATTTCAGGTGCTTTTTCCCCATTGCCTTTGCTGCACATGAGTCCATGAGAAGTGTTCAGATATATTAAATTTAATCTATGATTTTAGGGCAGGATAATTTATCCAGTTTTGGAAAAGAAAGAAACCAATCTTGTGTGGCAGACAGCAGGTCTACCGAAGTGGGTTCTGATCGCCCTTGCTCAGTGGCTAGAAGATCTTGTCTCAAGTGTTTCTGTCAGGACCCCTTGGGGAAAGTGTGGGGAAGAGAGGGGAAAAAAAAAGCTATGAAGGCAATTTAAAAAATTACGTTTTAAAAATGCTTTTTAATGAGAAACTCTGCTAAAAGCACCTGTCACTTACTTCTAAATAAGTCATCTTGAAGGTTTGGTGGATGCTTTACAACGGTTATTTCCAGTAGGCTGTATAATGTATAGTTCTGAGCACACACACAGTTTCCGACAGAAATCCGATCGAAGCTCCTGGTGTAAATTCAGGTTCATCACGGGAGCAGTGGACTTGGCCATCTATTCTGCCTGGGTGTAACTCCTACTGTCCAAATCCTCCTTCTCCCTGTGGGGACCGAACAACGTCCCGCTTTGGCTCAGCAGACCCTCTGACCAGCCAGGCACCACTGTTTGCTAGAAATCAGGGCTTCCAAAAATCACACCTTGCTGCTTCTTTGTTGGCTGGAGAAACCGGTCGCTTCCATGTGAAACAACAGGGTGAGGGGGTGTGGGGGGGAAGGGGCAGACTCTGATCTTTGTTATTTTGATGTAATTCTGGAGAAATACTGTTAGCTGCAAATTTCTAATTATTCCCAGAACTGAAAGTGTCAGGGAAGGTACATGAAACCTCTATTTTTCTAAGGAATTCGATCTATAGTGTAGGGAAGAGTGCTGAATATGCAGAAAATGACTGCAAAGAATTTTAGGAGACATTCCTCTCCTTCCCTGTATCCTGTGCAAGTCTCATCTCCAATACTCCCTTTCTGAGGTTACTGCACACGTATCTGTCTTCTGCCATGGAATAGATACATTCTGCTCAGTTGAAGCCCAGGGAAAAAACTCAGAGTATAGAGGGATTTTTGGTCTTGTTTGAGCATCCCTGAAAAAATAAATATGCTTTTCTCTCTTTTTTTTAGCATCTTAATTTAAAACAAACTGCCGCAAAACTACGATGGTGTAAAACAAATGAAAAAGAAAAGCTCTTAAAGGAAATGCTCTTAAACATAAGGATATGAGATAATGAAACAGGCTACCGGGATAAGCATATTTATTGGGTTTGTTATGTATCAAATGTAACAAAAGTAAAGTGTCTGAAGAACTCCATGTGTGGTTCCTTCACACTCTTTGATCACACAATTCCCCCTTTAATTCAGATGCAGTAGAGCTTAAGTGGCTTCATTGATGTGTTAAGTGTGGAATGATTTTTGTATAAAATAAAAAAAAAAAAAAAAAGACCCCATTATGTGTCCAGAAAAGCCTTGTGTGCACTTGTTTATTGAGACAGGAAGTCGGTTTCCCACACCGAACAACGGTGCCGAAACACTGAAAAATTGTGTAGGGAAGAAAAGTAAAGGAAACTTAATTTTCTACCTGGCAGAAATCGGCCTCCGGAGGAAGAAGTAGACAATGAGATTGGGCTTAAACTGAATAATAGCTCCTGATTGATTTTAGGAAAATGCTCCACACCATTTATATAAGGGGTTCATGTGCTGCTTTTGTTAGTAAAATGTGAGGCTTTGGTACAAGAGTCTTTGTAGTCAGCCTGCTGCTTAAGTATTGCTTCCACTGTTGCATTGCCCAGAGGAGAAAACACCCAGAAGAATGGCTGTCAGGTAGAAACACAGCATTTAAATATATATTAAAAATAAAAGAGCAGCAGACTACTTTTAGGTCACTTCTTACCGGTTTATCACTGACAGAAATCTATGAGGGGCTCTTCTGAACAAAGCCTCGGATGCTGCAGTGGTGTAAATCAGGATATTTTATCCGAGACAAAGGAGCTACTCGCTGCTCCCGCACCTGACGCTCTGGGCCAGTCTTCTCACTCAGCAGCACAGCAAAAAATATTGTTTCTATAAGACCTAAATTTTAATGATAAAAAAACCAAAACCAACCAACCAACCAAAGAAACCCCAAAACCAACACAAAACAAAACCAACCAACCAAACCCCAAAACAAACAACGAACAAACAAAACAAAAAAACCCAAACCCCCAAAAATTCCAAGAGGAGGTTTTTAGACTGAGAATATGTATTTATTAATACCTAAGAATTTGAACAGAATTAATAACAGGCTCCAATATTCTGATGCATCTCAGTCTTCTCTTTGGTCAGTGAGTGTTACTGGTGGAAAGTGAGATATTGAGTATGGGTGTTTATTGGTGGTTGCAGAAGCAGCTGTAAGTCCCCAGAAAGGTCAGGAGTGCAGCGAGCCCAGTGCTGTGGGCTCGGAGCCCAGAGTTTTAATGGGAGGAAGCAAACCCAAGGTCTGAGGAGCAAGACTGGCACAAAGAAATCAAGTGACTTGCCAAAGGTCACGTAATTGGCTGGTAGCAGGGACCAGAGTAAATATCAGAATGTGCAGGTTCTGTATTTTGCTACGATTTCATATTTCCTGACTTTTCTCTGGTTTTATTTCGTGAATAATGATGTCTTCTACCTCTGCCACAGTAATGTGCTTTTGTGCTCGGCAGCGCTAAGGTCTCTTTTTGCTTGGGAAGCTTGTAAAAATGTGCAGTTTCCTATCCTCTGGTGCCAAAATGAAGGCTATTCAAAACAAACACACACAAAAGCCCTCCAAAAATGCAGACTGGGCCTTGGTAAATATTACCCAGAGATGGATTTGTGCAAAACGGTCCCAGGGAAAAGACACCCCCTTCCCTTTGCCTTGAACCGGTGGCTTTACAGGACCTTTGTGGCCACAACCATCAGAGGTTCTCCCTGGCTCTCCTTCCTGGGGTGAGAAGTGCTGCCAAGCACTTGTTCCTTTTACCTGAGTGCCAAACCTCCCTCTTAAATGTGTGTGCTTGTGCCTAATCTGAACTTGAGTGTTTTTACCAGCCCCTTTTTAATCCTTGTAAGGTAAGACTTGGAGGGAAGCCACACACTTTCCTAACACACGTGCACGCTCCCACTGACACACGCAGCTCCCCCTTCCACAGCACTGCTCTCCCTCAGCCTTTTCCAGCCCCTATAAAGCACTTCTTCCTTTCAGCACCATCTCCCCACACCCAGCACATTCCTTTCATGTGCACAGACCGGTGGCCTTATCTCTCACTCTCACCCTAATTATGAAATGCGCGGTATGTTGCTGCTCCATGAGAACAGAGAGAGCTGCGACTGGGCAGAAGTTAAAGGACTCTTCTTGGTGCTCTTCAGGCAAGTCAGGTTCAGGGCAAACTGGCAGTCCTTGGTTGGTGTATTCTTTCTATTGTTTTAATTTCTCTTTCCTTGAGCTAAAAAAAAAAAAGACCATTGAAGTGCTCACTGAACCCATAAGCTATATCTTGCTTACAAGGAAGGCTTAAGGAAAGTTGTTTGCACTGAGCTAACCTTTCTGGCACCAAATAAGGGTCTGAAGCATTCATACATTTGTTTGTCACGCCTGATGGACGCTGAGACCGTACCGAGAATTTGGATGCTGAGCTCAACCTGGGGCTCCAGCTCTTTCAGTCTTGCTGCATCTTGCCATCAGCATAGGTCAGCACAGACATTTCTCTGTTCTTGAGAGCTGCAGGACCTCAGTACGTAGCAGGAGGCTTTTCTGTGTCTGGCAGGCATGTGGTCCTTAAAATGCAACTGTCAGACACTTTGCAGTGGGATTTTCAAAGCGAATGACTACTGGCTTATGTCTGCTTCCACCGAAATTGTCTGTAGCAGCAAGACAGCTAGGCCAAGATAAATGCCTTTGAAAATCCCACCGTGAAATAGTGTGTATCTGAGCGCTACATCTGAATTGTGCAGAACCTCCCCCTCTTCCCCAATTATTAAAAAACATAAGGTATACGGCGCGAGCCTGGTCGTCCCTTCAAAAAAAGAGGAATATATTCGTGACCTGCCATCAAGTGTCAGCCCTTAGTGAACCAAAAACTGGCTTTTCTGATTTGAATCATGATTCAGCCTGATGCGATTTGAAATGCCTGAATTCTTAACCCCCTGCATGATGGGATTTTATCTAATGGAAATGCCAGCAGCCTTTAAGTCAGGCATGGCAGCATCTTGCCAGCCGCTATGCCCAGCATGCTAAATAAATGATAAATATTGTTGCACATATGTTACATCTGCCAAAAGTCTCAACATCACGCAATCATCGTGTGGCCTTTATAAGGTGATGAAAGGGGCAAAAACAACAACAAGCCCCAATGCAAACATCAGATAGGCATTAGACATTCTCTGACAGTGCAAATAAAATGTCCTGTTGGTGAGATGTGCTTGTAAGGAAAGGGGATCTCTTTTACTAGGTAAGGTAAAGAGCTGAAAACAGGGGACAGGCTGTGGGTTCAGAGGTTTTTCCATCGGGTCAAGTAGCCCCCAGCTCCCCCGTGCCCTTATTCTGCAGTGGGTATGGTGCTGACACTATTTTAATTTAGGAGGTCTCAGGTTCTGCTTTTAAGCACCAGATTCAGATGTGGGAGGAGAAGGGAAGGTAAATAAATAAACTCTTAAAGGTCTTAAGTACCAATGTTACTTCTAAACGTGTGATGTGCAGTCCCACATCACACCAGAATATTTCAGCCCGCTGAAGGTTGGTATATAGAGTTTTACTCTTCCTCAAGGAAGAGCAGAAGGAATTCTGGGTTTGTCTTGTTCTAGAAGGGGCATTTGGCCAGTCACAGAGAGCATTAAGGCAAGACTGTGATCAGTCTTAGTGCCACCGTTCAAGAACGTGCCAATTCCTTGCCTGTCTGAGGTCTGTCAGGGTTACCTTGAAGGGCACCCCACTTCTGCAAAGGCCTTGCTCTGCCTGAGGGAAGGAGAAAGCAGGGGGAGGATGAGCAGAGGGAGGAGAAGGCTGTCAGTATGCTGAGCCATGGCTCTGCTGCTCTGCACCAGCTGGGTGCTGGGGAGGAAGGATGCTGAAGTGCTAATCCATCTTCCTTCCCTCCAGCAGAAATGAGTCGCCGCAGAGGAGCAGATCCTCAGAGGAGGGTTTCAGAGGCAGGGTCCCTCCTGAAAGGAGGAGCGGAGGGGAGGTGGAGCTGCTCCACCTCTTGCCCAAGGCTCTGCCGAAGGGCAAAATCTCAGCCCGAGAAACATATTCCTCTCTCTGTCTCTCTCTCCCTCCTTAAAAATAAGGGTCACAGTGGCATTTACCTTGAAGTCTATTAAAAAACACTGAACTCCCAGAGTGTGGCATGTGTGTTTCCTATTAAGAAAGCAGTTCCAGACTAATAACCATTTTTAATGGCTGTTGTTGTGCTTTGCACTGAATGATATCAGCTATTATTACAGGAGAAAGGCAAAGGAGCCTGGAAAATTAAATTAAATCCTTCTGTGGAAATTTCAAAGGGGATCGAAAATGCTCCCCAGCTTTTGCTTGAGCCTAGGTGGAACACTTCCTACTTCCAATGTAATGTAGGGAACCCCTGGAAAAATACTTCTGAAGAAAGCAGGTATAATTTTCCCTTTCCTTCTTTGTCTTAAATCAAGTAACTTTTGGAAATCATATAATTTACTTAATACAAACGAGAATAAAATCAGGCCCGGGGGGGCTTAAGGAGGTCAGTGCAACTGTGGGGACAGTGGCAGAGGACAGGAGGAATGTTGTTTGGTGAATCCCTTGAGCAGCAGTGCACACCTGTGAAAATCCCAGCCAACCTAACCAGCTTGAAGTAAGTCTTCTAACATTGGATATGCCATATTCATCACCCCTCATTGATAGGGAATGGTGTTGCTTGAGATTTATAATCAGCATATACTGACATCTAATTTTCTCCGTGTTTGCTCCTCCGCTGTCCTTGTGCGGATGCTCACGGGAGTGAGTGGATGTGGCAGGTCCTGTAGCCTGTGGCTGCGATGCTTGTGCTGTGTGGGGCAGATGAGTGGTGGTTTCCTGCCAGAGCCTGGGATAAAGCATAAAGATGAGGCTTTTGCCACTCAGAGGCAACCCTGTATAAGGGACCAGGGTAGAACTTGAACTAGTAAACTCTGCTGGGCACATCTGCATCTGAGTTAATCATCTAGACTCATGGGTGCTTCACGGAGGAAATAAATGTAGGATGTGATTCATTTATCATAAAGTGCATGTACAAAATAGGTCAGATGAGTCGCACCCTGAATAGGGCTATTTCTCTCCTTTGACTGTAGAAGGAACTCAGGATGACTCGGTCTAAGAGAAAAGAACTTACCTTGAGAAACGAGACAAGGCGGAGAGCCAAGGACAGGTCTGTTGACCTTCACAATGTGTTTCAAATTAGTTGAAGGCTATGGCTGCAAGTTCAGGAAAATTCAAACCAGCCTGATGGTATTGAAGCAAGGCAAATTTGGTTGAGACCAAATTATTTGTAATTTAGTTTAAGACCATGACTGCGAGTCTTAAAAATCTCAAGCAGTGGGTCTTGCTGGCAAGTTGAGCATCTACTAATAATGTGGCAGTGAAAGTAGAGGGCTTTTATTCTCAGGGTTCAGTTCTACCAGGCTTTGAGCTCCCCAGATGGCCCACTACTTCAGTGGGCAGTGAAGGTGCCCAGCGCTTTGCAGGGTCTAACCCTAAGGACGGGCTGCACACTCACAGGGATAAATCATCTTTGTTCCATTCACTTCAGTGGAGTTACCTTTGTTTAGACTATGTACAGAAATACATGGTATCCACAGACAAACTCTGCAAGCTGAGGTGATCCATTTTGATTATCCTATTAAAAGGATGCAGCCTATTTTCCAAATGCACAGAAATCTAACTAATTTTGTTGCTCTAATCAGCCCCCGCTGCAATTTCCACCATGCTATTAAAATAGGTTATGCTGAAATGCAATGAAATGCTTGTAAATCAAGTGAGATTAAAAATCCCTTTGGCTGTGGAGATGCGTTTATCATAAAGACCTGAACAGCCAGACCTTTAAAAAATGCTGTACGCTGCTAAGGGAGTGCAGGGCTCTCAGGGAGCAGCAATGTCATTTATGGCATCCTCTCATGAAGCTAAAGAACAAAACAAACTAAAAAGAACAACATTTCAGGTGCACAGACCCTTTTGTGGGACCAATGCAGGAATGAACACAGGGGCAATCACACAGGAATGAAATCCTTACTGTAAACCCAGTTTAAGGGTGAAATGAGTCCAGTTTGGACCTGGCTTCGCTTGTAGTGTGCCCGGTACCGCTTCCCTTTTACAAACCTTCAGCTGGGAGAACCATGCCTGTGCACGCTGAGTTTCCTTGTGACGTCCCTTCAGATACTGCTATCGTGTGCCTCTTTTTTTAGCACAAGATATGTGAAAGTTAGGCTGAAGTGGGGGGGGGGGAGGTGTTGTTTGGTGCATGTTCAGAACCTTCTCTCTGGGTTTCATTGCCCAGTTGGATTTGAATGAACCTAGATCTGAAAGAGAACTTGAAGATATTATCTGACTTATGCTGGAAGTGGTGTTAAATCTCAATTTTTAAAAGATTTTTTTAACAAAGCAAATCAGTACTTTTAAGAGCTGTTAACTTTACATTTGATTAAGGAAGGGACATAGACCCTCCCGTAATAAAAATTCCTTTAGGTCCATTAAGGCTATTTCAGCAAGACTGAGCTCTGTCAGGTGAGAACCTAATCCTAGAACTTATGCCAGTCTTTACTCATCGCTTATTAAGATCATATTTAGTTACTTAATTCCTTTTTTTTTTCCTTCTTTTCTTTTGGATTTGTTCGGTTCGATCCCTTTTGGGTACACACCCTCTCACTCATACTCCCCTCTCTCATCCCCTTCTATGTAAAGGACACGGAGAAAACAGTCCAAATATATCTGAAATACATAAGGAGGTGGTAAGATTTACCCTCGGTCCAGTTTCAGACAGGTTAACTACCTTGCAGAACATCGGTTAGGGAAGGCTGTGGCTAATCTTCAACCAAACCTCCCTTTCCAACATCACAGGAGAGCAAACTGATTATTTTAAGTTGTTGTTACTTGAGTTGATTCTCGACGAATACTTGCATCCCTCCCCTCCACCACTGCCGTGGCAGCTGTGAGCGTTGCTATGTTGCTGAAGAGCCTTCCTCTTTACAGCAGTTGTGCAGAAATCACTTTCCTCTGTCATTCCTTTTCGGCAGCAGCAACTTGTTATTTGCCAGAAATAGCTGCAGCTTAGCACCTGTTGTGCAGCCCGAGAGGCTATCATCTGGCACTACACAAACAGAACTTATGTTCACAGCGCTGGACCAGGATCCTCTTGGTTTTTCGATAGAATTCTCCTTCTGTTTTACCAGACAAATAATCTGTTGCGACTCTTATTGCTTCTTATCTTTTGCAGCTTGGACCGGTTCCATGCACCATTTTGTTCTCAAAGATGCCTAAGCTGATTGCAAGCCGTAATTATAGCAGCCATAGGCCCAGGGGGGTGACGTGCCCCTGGGCTACCCCCCCCCCCCCCCCGCAAACCCCAGGACCCCGCCCCCCCCCAAA
>JANIJG010002753.1:72066-93881 GCA_024611175.1 Megaceryle torquata | reverse complement strand
TGATTCTTCAGCGCTAGCCAAAACAAATGAGAGTCTTGGCTGCCGGCGTGGTAGCAGCAGCTGGTTTCACTATGGCTCCCTGCACCTAACACTGGGGCAGCTTTGACTTAGATAAAGATCCTTTTCCCTCATTAGGGGACTGGGAAGCACTGGCAAGTAGGCAGGAGGGAAATGAAGTCCTCTAAAGTTGTTGGGCTGATCCTGGTTTTAGTGGAAGAGTGGAAAGCTTTATTAGAGGTGTTTGTTTGTCGTGTGCTGTCCCGAGGCATCTGTCGCGACGGCCTCTCGAGAAAGGGCAGGGTTGAATGGCTAGGGCACAGGACTGGGAATTGAGACACCCAGGATCTGTCCCAGACACTCACCTGCTGTGTGACTTTGAGCTTTCCCTGCCTTGCCTTGCTGTCCCCATTCAGGCTGCCAGAACGTCACAGCTGGAGCTGGCTTCTGGTGCACGTCTGTACAAAACAGCGTAAAAGGCACCTGGTCCCAGCTGGGCCCTACAAGCTTTGGTGCAGTGCAAACAGTAATATATGTTGGCCAGTTGATCAGTCCTGGTAGATATAGTAGATAGTACGGCATCCCCAGGAGGTTTTTAGTGCCTACAATTAATACAATTTGAATTTTAAAAATCCAAAGAGAAGGTGTGGAAGGGAGATGGTGGTTAATGACTAAAGAGTGCAACAAAAGACAAGGTCCAGGAAGTTTCTGAGCTTCTAAAGTTCAGATCTAGATGCAGCCTGCATCTGAGCTTTCTGATTCTCTACCACAGCCACTATTATATAGGTGTGAAGCAATTATGGGAGCTGAATGAGTTCTCAGCTTCTGTTTTGCAGACTGAAACCCTCTTTTCCATGCCATGTGTGTCCCTTCACCTGGACTGGAATGGTTCAGAAAAAGGGCTGTAACTGGGAAGCCCACAGTAAACCAGAGAGGTCTTGGGACTGCCTGTGGCTTCGGACAAGTTCCCTAGTGTCTCTCTGCTTCCTCTGAACGCCTCATCTGTGGTAATAACGTATTCCTACAGCTTCTGCAGGGATGTTGTGGGACAAAGATAATAAAGCTAGCAAGGTATTTAGCTCTGTAGGGACGGTGAAATCGTGATGGATGAATAGATGGATAGATGCCTTCCCTTTGCAATATGGGAAGGCCAGGCTGGTCAAGAACTTCTAGACACACTGTCTCTTCCGAGCCAAAAGAACATTATGTCACCGTGAAAACGCCACGCATTTTATTTTAAAAGGACATTATGGCAAGGCTATAATCAGATCTCTTAGTGCCTTAGACAGCTTCAGAACCTGATTCAATAAAAACATGGCTGGACTCCAGCATTATGAGGAGAAGCAGGCTATCTGTGGGGACTTATCTTTGCCTCTAAAACCTCTGTTTTGGAGCACCTTTGAGCACTCGAGTCCAGGCTTCTCCTGTTTGTTTGCTATTGAACAGAGAGTTTGTGAGTGGGACACTAAAAAATATAGCAATGTGATATTATGTTTGGGTGGGGAAAGCTAATTGATTTGACAGTTAATCAAAAACTACTAAGGGAAAATCAATATGGAGTAAACCAATCCAGTCTTCTGTTCTATATTGTATTCCCAGTGGCATTGTTGATTGTATAGCATCAATGTCACCTATTTTAGATGGAAATGTTACCAACTATAATGCCACTGTTGATGTTTCAAAACGATTCTAATCTCATTTCAATAATAGCTTCTGTCTCTCTTAGTGACACACATGCCATAACACTCTTGACTAAATTGACAGCACTAATAACACACTTGGTTTTTATATTATTCGGACCACTGTCTGCATTTTTGAGCGTTCACGGTATCGCACAGTACAAAGGGCTTGCATCTCCCCCTGAAAGCTTCAGGTAAATGAGCGTTGGTAGCACTCTCACAGCCTGCCTGGACATTGCCGATGCCGTGCTGGCACGTTCGGAGTCAGCTCCTCACTTAATAGGGATCTGAGAGCCAAGGGGAGGCCCCCAAGCTTGAAAGATCTGACAGGAGGTGATTTGCCCAAGGTCACCAAGAGTAATTCAGGAAGGGCAAGGTTAGGGATGAGACGATGGCCAGTTTTGTGGTTTAACTGCTGGACTATGTACTTCCTCCCGAGGTCTTGAGTCTTTCAAAGGGGACTGAAAAAAAAAAAAAAAATCCCGCAGGGAAATTCCTCACTGGTTTTCTGGAGGCTTTTCTTTTGCTTCAAAGTCTTACCAAACTCAAAGCCTCTTGTGTGGTTTTATGGCACATTGTGTTTTCATCCCGCTTGCAGACCAGAAGTGAAAAAGAAATGTGCCAACAGCCTAGATGCTGCAATGGTGGGCAAAGGGTGAGGTGGACACTTCATGATGAATCAGGTTCTCCAGACAAAGCAGGGGGTTTTCAGTTCCTGAATGTCTCATGCAGATGAAATTCAGAGTACAGCTCATCGTCCTTTCTTGTGTAGACCAAGTGATAATTTGACTTCAGACTTTAAGGAAGTCTCTAGAACTTTTTGTGGGGAAAATTCTGATCTGTCAGCATGTTTATTGTCTTTTCTCCAGCCTTCTGCTGTGCTGGGTTGAGCAGTAAATGTAGTGACCAGGCAAAACACTTAAGCAGATGCTTAGCTACACACTTAATTTCAACTCTGCTGATCATGGCTCAGGCTTAAATTTTAGCAAATAGAAAAGTCTCGCTGGAGTCAATGGACTTTAAGTCCGTGCCGACTTTTAAGCATGGACTTTGTTAGACCCCTGCACGTGAACTTATTTCTGGAATATACAGTAAATAATTGGGAACACAGAAACAAAATCTTTCAGAGAGATCCTTCATTTGAAACAGCTTTCCTCTTCAATTATCATCTCTGGATTTAAATGGGATGAAAATTCATTTTTTCTTTCTGATTTTATCTTTCTCCTTTCTTTTTCAGGGGAATTTTTGCTTTAATAACTTTATTGAGCATAAAATGTAGAACATAAATGAACAAACAAAACCTGGAGCAATATGTGAGATCTTTAATTCAGCAGTCATTATTACTGACATCAGGAGAGAGAAATGCAAGAATACAAGCCTTTTGCTTTAAGCTGGGATTTTCAGAAGAGTCTGTTGGAGTTTGGCACTCAAATCCCATGAAATCCCCTTTATACTTTTCACTTCTCTTTCTTGTCTTTTAATTTATTTTTCTTTGACATGGGAAAGGCCTGGTGCATTTTGTTAGTGCACATTATTACACGATGTTTAGGATCAGCATCTAGGATTGAAGAGTTCGGAGCCCTTGTAGTGCACAAAGTATTAGGCAGATCCTCCTCTGAGGATGTGACGTCTGCAGAGGGGTGTGCAGTTGTGGACCCACGTTCAGTGTTTCACACACAAGCTTTCCAAGCTGCTTATTACCTCCCAATGGGTAGTGATTTTTTTTTTTTTTTAAGTGAATTTTTTTTTTTTTTCCTGCCATTCCAGCTGAGTTTGCACCGTAGCAGAGCTAGAGTGTTCCCTCAGACTTATACAGCACTTCTGCTCTGGAACAGAACTGCTGAAGGGAGGAAATAACAAACAGGGTGGTTTCCCAGACCTGTCTGTGCCATGGCTAAGGAGATAAGGGGGGGGGGGGAACAGGACACAGAAGCGTGATGCTTTGCAAACAATAGGCAAGAGGCTGGAAAAGAAGGAGCTATGATGAGGCACTGAGGATGAACAAGGCAGGGGTGTCATGTGGAATACAGCCACGTTATAGACGTGTTCCAGTGATCCCAGTGTTTTTCAGCCCAAGGGCTTGCTGTTGCCCAATTCCTCCATGAATCTTTTCGGCCGGAAGACGTAGCTGATGCACCAGACTTAAAGATGATGAATGACTGGTTACCAGGGGCCACATTAGTGTGTATTCCCTGCTATGCCTTGGGAGAAGCATGTGTTTGAGTTATCAACTGTTTTGTGATACTGCTTCCTTGTTGTTCCTGGTGTAGGGTTCTGCAGATCATAGAATCATTGTGGTTGGAGAGGACCTCCAAGACCATCAAGTCCAACCTTCATCCTAACATCTCTTTATCCCCTAGACCGTAGCCTCAGGTGCTACATCTACTTGTTTTTTAAACCCCTCCAGGGATGGTGACTCCACCACCTTCCTGGGCAGCCTGTTCCAGTGCCTAACCACTCTCTCAGTAAAGAATTTCTGTCTGATATCTGATCTAAACCTCCCATGATGCAACTTGAGACATT
This sequence comes from Megaceryle torquata, assembly GCA_024611175.1. Classification (NCBI taxonomy): domain Eukaryota; kingdom Metazoa; phylum Chordata; class Aves; order Coraciiformes; family Cerylidae; genus Megaceryle; species Megaceryle torquata. Next base: position 89,682 of record JANIJG010002753.1, on the reverse strand, counting down.
TCCTCTCTTTTTAGCATTAGTAATTTGGGAGAAGAGACCAACACCACCAGAAGAGATCCCACGCTACAGCTCATAATTGAAGTGAAAAGCCATATCCCACTATCCTGAACACAGCTCGCTGAGGGGCACGGGGGCCTGTTTTCTTATTTCCCAACTGTGGAGCGCCTGGTGTTTGTATTATGGTAATATTTTTGTCATTGTGGCAGAACACCCACCTTGCTGGGACAAGTCCCCTTGAACATTGCTGTGGTTAGTTAAGACTGCCCTAAGCTCTATTTCTCTTCCTTTTCCTGACAGAGAAAAATGCTTATTTTCTAACATAGCTGGTATCATTTGCTTGGGTTTGCCTCTTATTTTAGAACATAGGAATCACATCTTCAGCACAAACCGGGATATGAACTAGATTCTCTGCCCTCGTGATCAAAGCTCCAAAAGATTTCAGGACTGTAACATGTCTTGGATTTTTGGTTTCCTATGCCAGCCCTTCCCTCAGTCTGGCGCTGTGCTGATTTCTGACCTCATTACAGTCTCTCTTATGAAGATGAGCTACCAAAATGTAATGCCTGATGTAGCCTCTGAAGTACGCTTGTATGCTATACTGGTCTGACCTTTTCATTATTCTGCAGTTTGACTGACTGGCTATCCCAGCCCTTTCCCACCAGTTGAGGAGGCTGTAATCATCAGAGGAATGGAGCTGCTAGATAATCAGCGTACAGAATGCCGAAAAGGTCAGGATAATCCACCACACATAACAGTTGGATGCACAGATAGGTAATGCGCAAGAAGAACTTCAGGAGTAGATGTGTTTTCTAACCTTCAAAGAAAGTTACGTTCTTTCCCCTATTCCCTCCCTTCCCAAAGAAACCCACAGACTTGTTATTTGTTATTTTTAAAATGCATATACTCTTTACAGTTTTTCATATGCCACAGACAAAATGAGTTTCCTGCCTGGCTGTCTGCAGGACAGAAGGGGCACAGTTCAGGGGAAAATAATAGAAACCTTTTAGTATTGTTTTCTTTCAGAAAATAATTTCAAACATCTCTGCTCAGTGTTTTACTCTTTTCCTTAAAAATAATAAAAAAATAAATTAAGAAAGTTATTCAAAGGGATATTTCAAGAGGAAGCTTGTTAAAAATTGCAAATAGACTATTGGAATCATTCTCCATTTTCCCTCTGGTGAAATAGTATTAACAAGATATAAGAAGGGAAAATGAGAGAAATTTTTTTAAGTAGTGTTTTGTTCTGTTCTACAGGACCAAAGATTTGAAATAAACGACAAATTACAGGTTTTGTTCTGAAAGTTTTATGGCCACATATCTAATATATTACCCCTCCTTCAGCACGGTACAAATTACTTAGCTGCAAGGAGATAGCAAGGTACAGTAGCACTGTACTGAAGTCAAGACACCAGAATTTATCACAGCATTGAGATAAATGTCCTAATCTAAATTTACATGCCTAACAGCAACAGAGGGACATAATTGAAGAATAAAATCGAAATAATAGGTAGGAGGAAGTTCCATGTTATTAAAAAATCGGTTCAGTTATCTTCATTAATCAAGCTAGAAATCAGTCCTCTCCCTTCTTAGAGGCTTCCTTCACAAGATTCAGTGTTAACCCAAAGGGTAGAAAATAATTACCTGCAATTAAAGAATACGCAGGACAAGCCAAGGTCAAGGAGAAGCTCTAGGGATTTTTCATTAGCCACTTTAAGGCAGGTTGAGAGCAGCCTAATAAAAATTTGGACCTTTGTTATTTTGTTGTCTAGAGAAACTGAACCTTGTTCAGCAACGAAAGAAGGGTGTATTCCTCCCGTCATCCCTCACGAGGGTAGAGTCACAGGGATGACTTTTAGTCACAACAAAGTTTCTTGTGCTGAAAACCCTGCCAGACTCTTTGCTCCGCAGGGTATAAAACCTGGGAAGGAGGTTGGGTAGCGGATGCGCATTCATTCATGACTTGTTTGCCATCATCGTATTGGTTGTCTCTGCTCCATTTCTGCCACTGGAAGCTGCCTTGGATTCTGGCGTTAGTGTTTCTTTTTATCACCTAAGAAATAATCCTTTCCTCCTAGACCTGTCAACACTGTTTGCCTTGCTCAGGTCTTCATCATTTCTCTGTATTGATTGCTCCGGTTTGCTTTATGAGTTAGTCCTTCAGATGGTCTGTGCACGGCTCCTTTGTAAGAGCTGCGCAAGGTCGGCATCTGTGTCTCGGCATGCTCGAGCGGTAGCAAGAAATGCAAATATCTTCCCAGTTCTGCATGAAGGAAGGGGAAAAACAGGACTTTATACAGACCCAGATCCAAGTCAGCCCCCGTGCCCTTCCTTTCCCCTCCAGATTTCAGGACCCTCTACACCAGTTCTCTCCCTGGAATCACAGGGGATGAAATGTTTCTTGGGAAAGACTGATGCAGAGGAGAGAACCAAACCTGGATTTCCTGCTGGCTGGAGGAGGTCCCTAGCCTCTGGAATAGCATTTATTAAAGCAGAACCTCTTTATGTCCTAGGTTATGCACTGAATGCCATCTCTAGATTGAATCTGCCCCTTTTTTTTTGTATCCTCAGTCTGCAGGGTGTCTGAGGCCAGATCCTCAGTTATGTGGTTTGATCCTTTCTTGACTTCTAAGCCAGCCTGCACCTTGTGATGCTCGGGTACCAGTTTACTAATTATCCCGACTGCAGGCTCAGGAGAGCAGGTGGAGGGGTCTGTGTTAATTGTGTCCTGAGGCTGTGACGTCCTCTCCCTAATCAGCTGCCCTCAGCAGCTCTGGTTTTGAAGCAGGTTGTAGGCATTTGCTACCCACTTGAGCACTGAAAAAATCAGCTCTCCTTTGACTGGCATCTCAAGACGTTTTGCTTCAGGCCTGGACAGTTCATGACAAAACAATGAATACTTGGTATTTCTACGGTCATTGCCCAACGCTTGTGCTTAACCCATCCTGTGCCATAATGAAACGTGGCCATTGCTTTGGAGGAATCGCTGCGTGTGTAGTACTTGCATCTCCAGGGATGGGACGGGTCATTTCTAGATGATCACTGCAGGCTGCAACCATAGTGCAGTCTTACATTTGGTGAATTCTTATGAAGACTGGCAGAGTTTAGTCGGGAGTTTGCTAGCCAGCCACAGATAATTGGTTTTATTCATTTTGCTATTGCTATAGCAGGGTGTATGGCTTTCTGTACTGAATTGCCATTTGAATGCATCTTAATCTTCCTTTTCCTGCAGTGTTATTTTTCCAGAAGGGTAGTGAGAGCTGAAATATTCAAGGGTTTTTTGGTGTTTTTTTTTTTTGTCTCTCCCTCAGTCAGATATATCATCACAGCCTCCTGCAGTGGGAGGGAACATGTCACCTCCTGCCACCTTTTTCATAAAGATCGATGTCTGTTCATTTCTTTCTTTCTGTGTAACTAAATATCTGCTAAACGTTTAGCAGATGTGAAACTGCAGAGTCTACCTGAAGGAGGGTGAAGCTTCAGGCAGTGATGCTGGTGGACAACCTAATAGTGTTAGGCTGAGTGGGATAAATCTCAGAGGGGTCTGTCTATCTAATAGCCCTGGCCCTAGTCTCAGTTAACCACTTGTTCAGTGGTGAACTGTCTGTATCAGTGGAGAGAAGGGAGCACTTCCAGAGGGTGATTTGTCCCGTCCTAGTGCTTAAGAAGAGTGTAGGTACATTATGCACATAATTTACAATCTCTGCTGGCTGGGGTGATGCCGTGTGTGAGAACACTGAGGAAAGGGAGTTGGTCCTCCTTTTTTTCATTTCTTTTCTGCTACAGTTTCTTTCTCCCACGATTCCTCCAGCTTCAGGAGATGATACAGGAATGGTTTATTCCCAAAACAAAGTGTTGAACTGTTGCAATTGGATCCAGGCTGAATCTATACTTTCTCTTAGCCCCACTAGCTCTTCCTCTCTATATTCCAAACAGTAAGGGAGAACAGCTTATGAACTCAAAACTCAAAGGAAAACAATGCAGCTTTGGGAAGTGAGAACTTTGTGAGATGGGACCTATATTAATCCCTGCTGTAAATCCGTTGTAGCTCTAGAGAGATTGGACTGAGAGCAATGCAGGTGATGAACAGTAGGCAAAGGCATTTCTCTGTGAAACCTAGCTTCTAACTGAGTCATTGCTGGTCATGTTATACAGCCTCTATATTTAATAACATTGGGATGGGTAGCAGTAAACTTATTGGTTCCTACTCTTCAAGGTACTCCTTAAATCTTAGAGGCATTGCCCTGTACTTCCAGCAAACAGTGCTCAGCTCAAATTGCAAAGCAACTTTCCAGAGCTCCCTGCTGTCTTTGCCAGCATCTTGTGTTACTCTGTTTCATCCTGCAACATCCACCGGATGGTGGGAAGTATCAGCACAGAAGTAAGTGTTTCATAAGTGAGGGGATGAGGGATGAGTGTAGTTAATGGACATGATTTGGAAGACAGGGGATATCCTCTTCTCCCCATCCACCCCCCCACCCCCCCCCCCCCGCCGCCCCCCGCCCCGCCCCCCCCCCCCCCCCCCCCCCCCCAGCCACGCCCCCCCCCCCCCCCCCCCCCACCCCAACCCATTTTAGAGGTAGGAAAGCTGCAGAATGGATCTCTAATGATGATGGATGGTGAATCTGCAGCAACAGTAAGGACAGACCTGCCTCCTGAAGGTCCTGCATCCCTCCCTCCTCCGAAGAAGTGTCCCTGTGGAGCAGCACCTCAGCTTGCTCAGCAGGGTAAGAACAGCCGCAGAAGTCGGCTTCACGTCAGCGTTCTGGATGGCAACGCCCCGAGCCCTGGTTTGTAAATCTGCAGGACCTATACTTTTGCTTTGAGCCGGAGCTCAAGCCTAAAGAACAGCCTGGCTGCCTGAATCAGAGGGTTTGCCTTGGCACCTTCCTTTGAACGCTACCCCATGACCATTATTACTTCTCTGCTTTTCCAGAGCAATAATCAGAATTTAAGCAGAACAGGTATGGCACACTAATTATTAATATGATAAATGGCAGCTGATTAAAGAAACAATTTGAGTTTAGCCTCTACTGCCATTCAACTATAAGTGAAGTCAAAATAGAGTCCTTAAAGCATCCAAAATGAATATGCAGTGTACTTTCTGTGACTGTTTTCATTGTTTGAAAACAATTGAGTCTCAGGAAGCAATTACAATGAACCAAAGTGCTTGTGTAACAGCCAGGAAAGAGCACGTTCAGGTTATGATGAGCTCCTTCACTTAATAAAGCAGAGTATATGGGTTATTAATCTCAACTGAGCAAGGTTTTCTTAATCCATCCCCATTGTCCAGACTAGGGTTAAAGCATTCTAAATGACTGAACAGCTAAAATAAAAGTTCAGTACCCATTTCTGGATAGTTTGACACCAAAAAGTTGTTAGTATAGATCCAGACAAGGAAAACAAAAATGAGCTAAAGGAAGTAATTTGTCACAGGTAGAAGGGATCTGCTGAACTGCTTATTTCATCGCTGTACACTGTTTCTCTTCCACTGCTCTGATGGGAAGGAACCAAGGAAGCTCAAGCCCTGGCCGTGCTTGTCCATCTCAGAGGACAATCAAAGCAGTTTTTAATCCATCAGCTTTTCTGGAGATAGTTTAAGTTTAGGCTACAGGGGGTCAAGCCAGGTCCAGCACACACCAGACTTAGTTCCACGTGTTCTTTTCTACTGTCTAATCCATCCTACAAGAATGTTCCAGCAGCTTGAAACCAACAGAGAATATTAGACTGCAGGCTGTCCTGTTTTCTCCTCACGCTGCCATTGCTTATTAACACTTCACAGACCACAAAGCACCAAGTTTTCTTTGGGCAGCCTGTGCTGGTTCTGTGCACAGAGATAGCAGGAGTTGAAGGCACCACTGTCTCTCCTGGCTCTTCCCAGTCCTGCTTTCAAGGAATGAGGCCAGTGTTCCCTTTGGGAATTAGCCCCATAATTTCTTTTTTCAAACCTTCCTTAAAATAAAAAAGCCACCACTTGTGTCTAATGTCCTTCCTGATCACACTGTTGGTGGTTGTCCTTCTCAGTTTACCTGGCTGCAGGAAAAGGAACGTTCTTCCCACAGGCAGATAAATTCATCCTTGCTGCAAATCCCAGGCAGTTTGTACCTTTTGGAGTCTTTGTTTATTCCCTTTGGCATCCCTGCATGGATTCATCTTTGGGTTACCCATTCACAGGATGAACTTGATATATAGGAGCGTGGAGAATCGTGTTACTGAATCCAGGGCCAGCTACAGGGGAGGACTGTTAATAGCTGCCCATGCCGAGACAACATGGCTCCATCCCCTTGCCATGAGTCATCCCAGCTGCTTGAAACTGCTATCTTTGTAGATTCCCCTTGGTCAGGAAGAGGAGTATGGAGATTGCTTCAGTTCAGCAGTGAAAATATCTCCCCAGTTTGTAGACAAGAGAGCTCTTTCAGAGACATTCTTGAACAAAATACCTAATAGTGCTGCACATGGCACAAGCACCCTCCAGTTCCTGAGGCCAGTGGATAAAAGACACATATGCTGTCACAGATTAGATATGAAATGAGCATATGTTTCTGCACTGAATCAACTGCGGAATCGAGTTTTCTGGTCTATCTGGTCACAGGACAGGTCCCTGGCATGTGTACAGGGAGGGGAGTGCATAGGTACGTGGAGTCAAAGCTTTGGAGCACTGAATCACTGACAGGGTGGAATGACAGCAATTAGAGATGGAGATTAATGCTGCTAGGTCTGAGAACATAATTTCAGTGGAGTCATTTCTGATTTCCCAGAGAAAATGCAGGTCCGGCAGCTCCACCACCTTGCTGAGGTCTGCTTCATATTTTCTCTCCTGCCATAACTAAACAACACAAGACACCTATGTACGAGCACACACGTGCACACGTGATTCCAGCACAGCGTTTCAGAAAGATGGTGCGTTTTAAATTTCATCTAAGTCCATGCAAAACTCTACCTTTTGTTTGCCTTGCAATAGAAGCCAACTGTTTTCTAGATAGTCATGTGTGTATTTATTTATTTATTTGTCAAATAACAGGCTAAACCAAAGGGAGCTCTTTTTTCTTGTAGTCGCTGTTACTGCCAATTTGCAAACTCGGATCATTATTCAAAGTGGGCTTTGAATTAGGTTATTCTCACTTTCCATTTCCACTGCAGATACCTGGCAAACTCAGTTCTGGGATGCTGACAGTCCCAAAGATGAAAGTTTCAGTGTTTTGGACCCTGGTAACTGAAGGTAAACCCCGGCTGGACTAGCCTTGTGCTGTCCTTTGCGTGTTTTCTCTGCTCCACTTGCTGCTAAGCAACTAAGGTACTTCTGACTGTCTAGTCATGTAATCCTTTTATTTCTCCTTAATTTCCAGGAACTGTTTGCAGTTAAACAGAGCTCAACATTTGACTGTAAACTCATTAGAAACGCGAGAAACACCAAGGGAAATGTTGATCTCCTGTGCAGTGAAGGAAGAGCGATGATGCTGCGTGATGGCGAAAAAATTGGAACCTAGTGCCTCTTTTTGTTTGGTTTTGGGTGGTGCTGCAAAGTTAGATGCCTGAAACACGACTGGCCTGATGAACTTCATCCTCAAGTAGTTGCAGACTGCTTGGCGCAACCTCTGTGCTGTTAACAGATATCTCTGAGAGCCTGTGGAGGGTGAGGGAAGAAACAACTATGACAGGACACGTGTGAGCTCCAGGACACTGTTAGCTCCAGTGAAAGTTGTGAAGGGGAGATGTGCAGTCCAGGAAGGGGAGAATCACAGACTAGTCTTTTCACTCCCCACCCATAGAAAACTATTGGAGAAAGTAGCTGAACCAAGTATTTGTTCACACCTAGAGGATAACAAGGAGGAGAATGAGATGGCATTGATTTGTTGAGCAAATTGTGTCTGAGCAGGCTGACCTCCTAATCTGGGATACCCAAAACTAAATCCAAATGAAATCAGGAGTCACGGGCAGGTGATGTAGGGTACACCATACTATTTATGGCTCAGAGTAAAGACATAGTAGTATCTACCTCCAAGAACACACTATACGGTGCTTGATTCCATTTCACTAGGGGATTTACAAGGACCTGTTCTTCGAGGCCCCCTGGGAGTCTGGCATGGCTATATCAAATATATGTATATTTCTCAAGTCTCCTGAGTTACAGATCACTGGGACAAGACTACTTCTCCCAGGCAATGTGTTTGACGGTACCCAGGAAGAAGCACTCAAGAGCCATGAATTTATATTTAAAAAAAAAGAAAAGGGAAAAAAAAAAAAGGGGGTGGGGGGGAGCAGAAAGATTGGCTAAAACATTGAGTTTATTCTGAAGTGTTTCCAAATAGCCACACATCTTTGTTTCGGTGGTGAAAATTCCTTTTAAAAATTATTTTATTTGATTAAATTAAATGCTACCAATTTCTGGATGCACTAACCACAAATTTGCTAAATTCCTGAGCTAATGAAAGGCTGGCTTGCTTTGACATGAATGGGAGTTTTGTTTGAGTAACAATCGAATAAGGACTTGGCCCAAAGACAGCAAGGAAAACATTTAGATGTTAAATATGTATTCAGAAGACCTTTCTTCAAATCTTTTCTATTACAGCAACAGGATAGTAATTGTGTTCTCTAGAAGGGAGAGTTCAGTGAAACATCCAGCACCTCTCAGGATTTAGCAGAGTGAGCAAGAAACTATGCAAATATTTTAGTTTAGAAATACTTGTAGCTCCTTTTCAAACAATGAAAGCCTCAATTAAAGCCAGATCTCCGTTATTTAAAAATTCCAGGCAGCAACTGAGAGAGAAAGAGGGTGAATTTCATTCCCCCCCTGCACGCCCCTCGCAAACATCAAGTCCAAGGTATTTTAGAGTCAGGAAAATTGTGTCTAACATTAAAACTGTGAGAGCTGAGAAGTCTGGAGCTGTGATTCTTATCTTCTAAAGAGTTTTGCAGTCATCAATACCTAAAGTAAGCAGAAGTACAAGAAATAGGTGACCTTAATAGATATAACTCTGTATGGGTTCATTGTAGCATGAAATTAAATTTTTAATCTGAATTGATGAGCAAAAATGCTGGTTTGATCCTCCCCACACACAATAGTTCAAATAGTTTGGTAACTATTTCATTTCCAGAACGTAGCTTCGCAAACAAGGCCAGCAACAGAATAATCCACTTCACGGGCTGGGGTGATGCAGAAACAAAAAGGTCTTGGAGACTTATTTTTGTTTTGATAAATTGTTACAAGTAAGTTTTGGGATGACTTGGGGGGGGGGATAAAGTTTTGCTTCTGGCAATTTACAAACATAAGGGTTAATCCCAACATGACTAAAATCAGTGGTCACCGAGTCTTTTGATGGCTTTCAACTAGCTTTGGATGTGGTTCCAGACTGCTGTCTTTTTCTACTGGAAGCCGTTGGTTTTGGGTATAGTCACATTCAGCAACACCTTATCTTCAGAGCTGCTCTTATTCTTTCAGCAGCCTTCCCTGAAAAGTGATGCACTTTCTCCAAGTGTACATTTAAAACACTTATTGTCAGGCTGAATTCAAAGCAGGTAGGTTGTCTAAAAGGGAATCGTCATTTGGCTTGTGACCTCTTGATCTCAAGAATGCTAATTTGTAGAAGCTGAAATGATGCTATTAATAAAGGATCTCCTGCCAAAAACAAACAAAAAAATATGACTCCATCTTCATTTCATTTTTTAAAAACAACTTCATTTCCATTTTTTTTCTAAAATTCATCAATATTAAAAATGCCCTTCAGTCCATGATTTTATTTGTGGATTTATTTATTTTTTTTCCCCCTAAAATTGCTAATAGAGATATGACAGATAAAAACAAACGGGGAAAAAAAAGTCCTCTCTTCATTAGTATCAAAACCTGAACTTGGCTACGTTGGTCAGCTGAAGCTGTCAGAATGGCTGGAGGAATTATCTGCTATTATCTGCCGAGTAAACACCATCACAAAGTGAAAACTGATGCCATAGCATTTTTTATAATGCAATAGGCATGGCCCTCACTTCTGAGTATTGGAGCCAAATGTTCTGCCATGGCCCTATACAATAGCCCTCTTTGACAATAGCTCAGTATTTAGTTTGTTATGAAACCCAGTCTATTTTGGGAGGGCCCTATTGTTTCCATGTTATATGTGCTGCAGACTTGCGTCTCGGAAAACACGGAACTAATTGCAGAAGTTGTCACTTGCTGAAAAAGCTGAAGGTTTTGTCCCACTGAGAGCGGAGAAGCGTCTTTCTGCCAGCTAGAGCCCCGGAGACAGCTTGGTCCTGCAGGACTGTACACTCCTTTGCCAGTGCCTCCCTCGGGAAGGATCAGTAGTGAGAGCTACCAAGCAAAGCTGATGTTCAGCTCGTCGCCTTTTCGTTAGTACCAACGTGTATCCTGGAGGTCTCTCATCTTCTTGGATACTTCTCAGAGAAGTATCTCATTTTAGCACCAGTCCCTGAAGGAGGATATAAAACAGTAAATGTAAATATCTGGCTCTTAGAACTCTTCCTTTCCTGAAAGAAGGTGTTTTTGTCCCCATCATGAAGCTGACTCATTGCTGTCATTAAATAGGAAGGTTACTCGTTCTGTTCTGTTCTCTAATGGCCTGATCCTGCTCTTCTTGCTCTCACAAAAGACAGGGTCATGCCATTAAAGTTAATAATATGATGCATGCAGAAGTGAGAGGAAGATGAGCTGATTGCATGTTCTCCACCCCTTTCTCTCATGTGCGCCGGTTCACTTCTATGGATATTTTCACCACGGAAAGTGGGATCCTTAGGGAGAAGGGACTGCAATGCCAACCTGAATGCTTTTGCAAAAATCGTTTGTTGGGCTGCTCCTGTGGGATGCCCCATTACTGCAAGAGGCCCAAGATGCCTGTGGCTCAAGTCTCGCTTCCCCTGTGTAGATCCCTTGCCTGAGTCCGCAGCTGTGCTTGCCTTCCTGGAGAGACGTCAACTCCACCGATCACTTGTTATCTGTTCACTTTTTTTATGATGAGGTGTGGGACTCGTCAGTTCTGCCTCTCTTTCTAAGACTGTAAGGAAAGAGAGATTAATATTCAACTCTAGAAGATCATTAGCAGAAACTAGAGATTTATTCAAACCTGTAAAGATGACTAAAGAAAAAGAAAAAAAAAGTCTCATTGACTCTTTTCTTTAGTTTTCTTTTGATACTCTCTTGGTTTTTATATGTTTCAAAAGAATTACTGACTTTTTAAAGTTCCCTGTACACATAAATAGATATCCCTGAAAAAACAGAGAACTCAGAGTCAGATTGACAATTGTACTGAGTCAGCAGAAAAACTTATGAGGCCTTTTAAGCTTAGTGATGGTTCCACAGAAGAAAAACTTCCCGCTAGTTTCAATCTGAACTCTTTGCTTTTGTCCACAGTTCCAGAAGTTCACAGCAGAGCTGGGAGCAGGCTGAGGCCCAAGCTTTCCCTAGTCCACAGGACTTGTGTATCTTCATGCAGTCTTACTTGAGTTACTGTAAGTTTGAATAGTCAGCCTTTCTCTGCGCAGATCGATCGGAGTAAATTTAGTGCTATCGAACTTCATTAAATATGTATTGAGATTTGTTGTATGTGTATTTTTCCTTTCTCTCCCCCCTCCCCCCCAGTGAATCCAAGTTTGTGCATTGAATGCAAATCAGCAAATGAGAGCTGATGAGGAATCCATGGACAAATGATGCTGGCACACTGGTTCCTGGTAGCTGTTTCAGCCTTCCATTTTAGAAGGCAGAGGAAGCGACAGGTAGCACAGAAGTGGTTCATTCTTCTGATGGCCTGTGCCCTCCCCTGGAAACATCGTGTGGGCATTAATGGAAATCCAGGACACATACTGAGGAGAGTGGAGGTGGAGCATATGGAAAGAAGTATTCGTTATAAAATGTTTATGTCTAGACTCGGTACAGGTGAAAGGAGCTGGACTGACAGCTCATGGGAAGCACAATATGTACCCGCATGCAACCCAGCGTGATAGTAGCAGAATACAGGAGGAAACTTCCCTTGGCTTGTTTGCTCATTTTCAGCACTGTTTAGAGGACCGATGCATTTCCAGTTCCGCGTTTCAGTTTACTCACGGGCTAAGTGCTTCCAGGGATGACAGCAGTTTGACGTGCCTGTGTTGACACGTATGTGTTTGCACATGTGGCCCGCCTTTGTTCTCCAAAAGTGTGCTCCATCTTTAAAAGAAAGGGTTAGTGCTCATTGTGGGCCAGATGCTTACCTGGTATGAATCAGTGATGTTCTGCTGGAGTAAAACCGAGCTGCACTCGTTTGTTCTGGCTGAGGATCAAGCCCAGAGAAATGGCTTGCTTTGGATGCTCACCATTCTTCCCTTTCTAAATTTGGATTGCTTACGCACGCCAAAGCCTTTCTAGATAAAGGACCATGCAGTCATTTTCCAGAAAATGTTCATATCCTCCATTGACTCGAATGGAGTAAGCACAGGAATTTCAAACATAGCTGCAATCTGCAGCATCAGAGCATTTCATGTCCATGCTTTACCCTGAAAGTGAAGTCTTTGTGTTTTCTCCCTTCAGCCCCCCAACACAGCATGTAAAACCCAAGAAGACACAGCCTGAAGGGCCCCCACCTTATGCCTAATCATGGGACCTATCACTTAGTATCGATATTGCCTTATTAAAGCAATTAGCCAAGCATTTCAGAAGCTTGTTAATGTTTCTAGAGTGACTTCTAATGAGGGATAATGATAACAAGCATGGAAGGTCTCTGGTGAACTTTAGATAATGATGTAAATCTGAGAAAGGTCAATGATATTCGTGGATTCAATGATGGCTGTTCCATTTCCGTTCATTACCTGGCTTAGCTTTTCTTTTTCTCTTTCTGTGCCGTTTACATGTGCAAGAACATATTCTTTTTCCAATCTGGAATCTTACCACTTGGTTCACAGATGGACTTAGCTGCAAAGTAAATGACTGAGCTACAGCACTCCTTGTAATGAGCTCAAGTCTAGACAACCATCAATCAATTGACAGAAGAAAAGTAGATACAACAGGAGGCATTACAATAATGACAATGTTTTGCATTTACATAGCAAAACATTTCCCCAGAATATCCCAAAACAGGACGTCATGAGGAGCATTGTGCGGCTGTGGAAAGGATAATGCCAGGGGAGTGAGATCAAACAGAAAGACATGGAACAGTCCATGAGGGAAGCAAGAAATGGAGCCAAAACTGGACTGGAAAGTTCAGAAAGGGTCAGACAGGCCACTGAGGTTCTGGCTAAAGGCCTCGTGCGGGTCTTTAAGGAGGCAGAAGTGAAGGCAGGTTTAGCAAGAGGAAGGGTATTTCCACCCTTACACAAAGTCATGGCAGGAACTGGTGCTGTATATAATTCTGACACAAACATTGTTTTTTTAAGGAGCCACAGAAGTAGTCCGAGGGGTAAAGGAAACGTCTATCAGTGATAACTAAAAAAGCTGTCTTAGGAAAAGGACTAGAGAGAGATGACTTGATTACTCTGTGCTGGCACTCCACTGGAACATTCATGAGGAGAAAATGCTAGATATGGAAAGGCCATTTAATCTACTAGAGATAAACATGAAAGCCTGTTACCAAGCCAGGCAAATTCAAAATGGAAATGAAGTGCACAGGGGTTTTTTGTTTGTTTGTTTTTTTTTTTTTAAGTGAGGGTGATCAACCAGGTGAAGACCCTTGTTAGGAGGTTAATAAACTGCCTCTTGCAATTGGTCAGGGTCCTGAGAGCACCAGGAGGTGTTAACAACCTTGCCCAGCCTCACTGGTGACTTGCTGCCCATTACCCCCGCCCCAGCTCTATTTAAGCTTAGATGTGGGCCCTCTACTCTCACCTGATCTTTGCTGTTTCTGACCAGTAGACTGGGCTTTCCAGACTGATCCTGAACCTCCTGCACCTGAATCTCCTCACTTCCACTGGAGCATGAGCTGCATCCTTGCTGGTAAAGCTGCCCTTACTCTTCTCTGTGCCTTAGTTTACCCATCTGCTCAGCAGACCCAGTTGTGCTTGTGCTGCTGACCTGGTAGGTGCAGTTATAAGGATTAATAATTAACAGTGGGATTTGTAAATCTGGGCTGACTCTACAGAGCTCAGAGTGTTGCTCCAAGTTTGTACAGAAACCAAAGGAGGCAGAAAGTAACTGCCAATCATTTTCAGGAAGTGATTTTATGCTTTTGGGGGAAAGAAATATCTAAGGGAAGTATATTAATCGGAATGCTTTCCGTTCATGCACTCTTAACTAATATTTTGAGTCTGCAGATCACCTTTTGATTATTACTGGCAATATTTGCTCTTTGTTTATTATTCTGCGTCTCTTTAAGACTGAAAAGGAAAAGAAGAAGGAATGGCTAGTGAGAGAGGCAGATGGGAATTATTAAATAAGTAAATAAAAGACCAGTCATCACATTAATTACTCCAGTCCACACTCTGTAAAGATTGCTGTGCTGGGGAACCCCTCTCCCCGAGCGAGAAGTCACTGGAGTTGAGAAGGCCCAGGGCTGGATGTGTTTGCCCTCTGGCAGGAGCTGCTGTAGGACTGGGACTGGGCTCTTCATCTGCATCTCACACTCCGGCATCTGTCCCCACTGCTTTTGTCTGCAGGCTCCTGTGCGTTTGGGTAGCGCCGAGCACAGGAGGCAACCTGACTCAGTTTCATAATAACTGAGAACTGCAGTGAGAGAGAGAAGGTTGTTTTGGGAAATAATCTGCATTGTTGTGTGCTGGAGCTGAGAGAAGTCAAGCCATGGATGCTCAGTGTAGAAAAAAGAGAAATCTCCAAGGGGAGATGCAGAAATTAAGTGACTAGCTTAAGGTTACGTGTTTGGTCAAGATGGGATAAACCACTTGCTGAAGCCCAGCCTGAGAGAGGTCTGCTCTTTGGGCTACCACACTTTCCCAGGTATAGAATTTTCAGTGATAAGCTTCTTCCTCAGAAGCTTTCTGCAGTCCTGGGTTCATTTGAAATTTCTTCCTTGGCTCATTAATTTGAATTTATTAGAGCCAGGGTTGGTCTGAATATCCACTCTGTTTGTCATCTGCAGCTTCTACACTTCAGAAATTCTTTATAAGAACACACTTCCCCCACCAAAACAACACAAAATACCCCCCAAAAAATACACAGCTTTGCCACAGAGCATCTCTTGTCTGCTGTCTAAGATTCTGGTGAATGTGTGAAGAACAAGAGTTACTTCATGGTTTGGATGAAATTATGTATCTTTATTAGGTTTCTCTTCTCAGGAAACAATTTATTAGACACAAGAATGTTATGTTATACTACCTCTTTTTTTTTTTTCCTGGGAATTTACAGTTCACACACTGCACCAGCACATAAATCCAGTTTTATTTCTCAATTTATTCACCTGGAACTAAGTGGATTAAATCTCTTTTTTTTTAAAGGAGACCGGCACTGCATTTTCAAATAGAAGCACTGCAAATAATCATGATTGTTAGGCCGACAAATTAGAGGTGGCTGTGGACATGCAGTTGCTTTCTATGCAAACTTTTATGCTTGCTGAGTTTAAATGGTGATTATTTTTAATTTTTTTTGGCTGTGCAAAATTTACCTTTAATGACCCTCTTTCCCCTTAATAAACCAGGATTGATTAGAATTTGGCTTTAAGAGATGAAAGGACTCTGCAATTATCTACTTGTATATGCCCTTCAGTAAACTACCTTGTCTCCCCCTTTCTACCTCCCCTTCTTAAGAAGACTTTCCCAGGTCCCTCTTGGCTGCGGTTGAACGATGTTGGCTCATGTCCATGCTGCAACAAAGACCTGGCATTCCAGCTGTCTGCTTCTAATCTCCAGTGTCAGCTCTTGTTAATGTTTCAGCATGAAATCAGAGGGGGCAAAGCTGCATGGAATATTAAAACCATGATCAGAATTCCACTGAAATGCTGATAGTCTGCAAGCACCATTAGGAGGGCCGTCAAATCACTGTCTCGCATTAAATAAAAAGAAAAGATTTCTATCGCTGGGGCGCACGGGAAGTACAATCAGTGAATCACTGAACTAAATTAGCATTTTTTCAATTGGAGATCGAAGTTGATTTATTGTTCTACACAACATTAATGTAACTATGTGCTTGACCTGTTAAGGCAGCTAATTTTTCATTTAAATGGGCCCTTTCTGTATGCAAAAAGGTTGTAATCATATTTCAACTTTGCAAAGTGATCAGGAAAGTACTGGACTGTTTCAAAATTGTCTTAAGGAGCCTCCCTTCCTCCCTCTTTTCCCCCTCCTTATGCCTAGTGGTCAAGGGCAAGCAGTTTAAAAAAAAAAAAGCTGTCTCAAGTAATAAGCTTAATTGTCATTTGACTTGAGCTATTTTACACCACTTTGACCACGTAGAAAAGCATTTGAGTGGTGTAAATTTCACAGCCCCAAGCCCTGCAAAGGGAGCTTAGTGTACAAGGAGGATCCGTCCCATTAATAATGTCACATTTTGCATAAAAGGGAGTCTTGTTATTCTTCCACGTTTATTTTTCTCACTGTCCTGAGTAAAGAGTTGCTGGATATGACTGTAGACATTTTCTTTTTTTTGTAGATTAAAAAAAAAAAAAAAAGAAATAAAATTTTTAGTTCAGTGGCAGCAGACTGGATTAAAGACTGAGAAATGTAGGCCAGTACAAAGCTCAGTATCGAATAAGCAGTGCAGAAATTCCTGCTGGTTTTAATAGACTTTGTGAGGTAGTAACCACGCAGAATAAGAGTTGCAGTTTTCCAGTGAAGTTTGTTTTGCAAATGAAAATGATGACTTACTGGAAGGGAAGCTGCCTGTGAGAAAGTGTTGCTGATGAGGCTGGAAAAAAAAAAAGTGTAGCTGTCCAAGAGGATGTCTCCTCCTCTGGTATGAAAGACCACTCCATTTTGCAAATATAATTTATAGTTTGAAAAGAGAGGAATGGGTTTTTAAAAGGCAGAAATCCAATCCGTGTGCAAACCCTGCTGAGGTTGTCCCTTTCTTCTTGGTTCAGGAGGGTGAGGAGGTGGAGATTTGCAATCTCCAGCGCTGGCAGGATGGGAACCCATTTCCCATCTGACTCCAGTGTGTTTCCTGTTAAATGTGTCTACTTTAAACCCGGTCATTTCCAACTGTTGCTGCCTCAGAGTCCAGCATCCCAACCTGGGAAAAACTTCTGTACAAATTGTCATTCTCCGGATGACAATATAGAGCAGCCCGGTGCCTCCTCCCGAACAAAGTGAAGATAATATACATTTCCAATTAGTGGTACACATTCTAGTCATGTTCTCTTTTTCTCCCTAACTATCTTTGTTTTGCTAAAAAGCTGTTCGGTCATTAATGAAATCCTGCAGTTCTGCTAATCCTAGATACAATGCAGCTTTTCTCTAGCAACCTATCCCTGACATAAAACTACAGTTAGTCAAGCTCCCCACCACATTAAGATTCGTTGTCATTTGCCTTTCATTACATACCTGATGTAGCACAGTAGCAGTCAAATGTCCTTGGCAGGCAAAGCAAAGTATTTAATTGTATTAGTTTCCGCTTGCTCCGCCTTAGGAACAGGTTTGGGTTTTTTTTTCCTTGAGAGGGAAGGGGGGGGGGGGGGGGGGGGGGAAAAAAAAAAACACAAAAAAATTTTTTAGTGAAAATGTTTTCTGTGTGTTGTGAGAGAAATTAATTTTAATATA